>VZRX01002441.1:21127-40412 GCA_013398075.1 Notiomystis cincta
TTTTTTTGTTTGAGAGAGCAACAAAAAATGTCCTAAATCTAAAAGAACCAAAGAACCTCTTTTAATTAAAAACTAATAGAGATATAATATTTTTGAAGAAAAAAAATCTTTTTTTTTCCCAAATGTATCTAACTTAGCATGCAAATTTTATCTAAAATTTATTTCATTTTAACCCATTCTTTTGGAGGGAGGTGTTTCTTCATGATACAGTGTGACTCCATGTTTTATAACTGTGAGAGAACAGAACCTTTCACTCTTGGTCTTGCTCTTAATGAAAAGTGAAGAGGTAATGGGTCGTAGAAAATTCTGCCTACCCTCAGCCTCAGGGTCCCTGCCACTCTCAGAACCTGTTGCTGGGGAGAGGAGCTGCCACTGCTTCATAAGAGAGTGCATGCCTACCTTCAGCCTTTGGCCTTTCCATTTGCTGGGGTGAAATGGTGCTTAAAGTGGTCAAAATGTTATGTCAGTCTCAGCAGGGGCCTTGCTGAGGCTGCCATCCCCCTGCAAGGAAAGCTCCAGTAAACTCCCTGCACAGACACCAGCTCTGAGTCACCTTCAGTGAGAATCTGCTGCTACCTGTTACTGCAGTCAGCAGCACAAAGTCCAGCTGGAGACCAGGTGCCCCTGGGGCACAGAGGTGCCAGTACTGGGGCCAAAACTATCTGATACCTTCACTGATGCACTGGGCAACAGGACTCAGAGAGTCTGGGGAAACTGCCAAACTGGGAGGCAGAGAGGCTGCGTGGGTGTGGTGTACTGGGGGACATGGATAACTGGGAGGAATGGGTCTACAGGGATCCAGTGAAGCTTAGGAAAGGGAAAGTGACAATTCTGTCCCTAGGAAGGAACAATCCCAAGCACTCCACCCCTGGAGATGCTCAAAACCTGACTGGACACAGCCCTGGACATCCTGCTCTGAGCATGCATGAGCAGGAGTTGTGCCAGAAGATCTCCAGAGATCCCTTGCAGCCTCAGCTGTTCTGTGTGGTCCCTGCAGGACAGGCAGAAGGGTTTTACCAAACTAGGCTGAAGTTAATCTGTGGATGTACCTGAAGTGAACACGATATCCATGTCCTGTGTGTTTGGATCAATAAGAAATTCCTTTCCCTAAGCCTTTCACTTCCTGTGGAGGGAATTTAACACCTGCAGGTAACTCAGGGGTGTCACCTTTGTGTTATCCCATGCACACACACAGACAAGAGCACACCTCACCAGCCTGGGCCAGCCAGGTATAGCTCTGCCTTTGCTGCACTTGGCAGATGTTTCTTCATACACTTGACTGGGAATGAGACTGAGCATTAGTAAAACTGGTATGACTGAATCCCCCTATGAAGCTAAAGATACTGTCAGGATAAGACACCTATAATGATTGTGGCTTCCATTAAAATGTCATTCATGACACAGCTCTCGCCACCTCAGCTTATCATTCCAAATGCATAGGAACTGTCTGGCATCCCAAATACTGACGAGTAGTGACTTATTAAACTCCCTCAATCACAATTTCTTGTGATACCTGGGTGCAGCAAAGAGGGAGGTAGGACATTTTGGTTCAGTCACAAAGTCAGGGACTTGTCCTCAGGGCTGCTTAGTGCTGCTTCAGGGCTGCAGAGCTGCTGGCACAGCAACTCCACTGCTGCTCTGCTCTGTGCTGAGTCCCTGCTAGAGGGGGAGCAGATACAAAATCCACTTTGCTAAAAGGAGACAGTCAAGGGACTGCATAAGAACAGAGCATGAGTAGTGCAATTTTTTTCTGCTAATAGTCCTATTCAGCCAAGAATATGCAGTAGGGATACGTCCTGTAATTTTCTCCAATTTTTTTCAACCTCCATAGCATCTTGCGGCTACTAGTTCTCCTGGAATCAGCAGGTGAGCAAGGGAGGAGCCAACTGCAGCCTTGAAGTGCCCTTCTATCTCTTACCTGGCTTTGCAACAAAACTCTGGGGTATAAACAATATGAGCTTCAGAGCAGCAAGAGGATGAAGAAGGATCTACACCAGACCCAGTGGAGAATGTGTGATTTGCAATGAGTGCTTGAAAATAGCACAGCTAAATCTGTCCTTGCAGCAAAGCTACAGAAGAAACCAAAGAGAGAGCCCAAGAAAAGGTCCAAAGACAGCAGAAAGCTCAATAAATGTGGAAAACATTTTCTGTGCTTTTCCATTCTTTCAAGGTGCCTTTCTTTAAAATGCCCCGTATGGCCACACCCCCCTGCCTTGTAGTGAGGGGGAAAAATTTTTGTGGTCAGACCTTATTTCAGAAAGTTCCTGAAAAATTCTCGTTTTCATGTAAAATTCATCCTGCTTCCCCCTGCCCCCCAAAAAATCACATTCTAGACTATATCTGGTTATCTGTTACTGAAACCATAACACGGTCACGAAATCCAGGCTCACCCTCAGCCTGGAGGCATGCCAATGTCTCCAAACCTTTTACAACCAGAGTTTCAATCAAGTCATTCATCCACCTAATCAAAAAAGCTAATAATATATACAATTTCAGGACTTCAAATATTTTGACTTCCATGGCGGAATACAAATGAAACCACAGTTTTCTTAACACTGGTGATAGCTGACAGCAGCTATTTGATAAAATAACCTCTGCCTGACTTAAACAGAACATGCCTCCTGGAAGGAAGAACCATAAGAAAAAAAACTAGGTTAAATGGTGTGAATGAAGAAGCAAGATTCAGAGCCCAAATAGTAAGGGTAGGCATAGCTGTTGCTGTCATAAAAAAAAAACCCAAGGGGTTAACCCAGAAAGATATCTGTGTTCTGGGCTGAAAACATAGTGCTTGGGGCAAAACTAAGAAAAGCTAAGAAAGCTGATGAAAAGGTCCCTCAACACCCTAATTAAGCCATATTCCATATTCAGTTCCAAGACTACCTTGGCTGGTTTCGTAAGCAAATGATTCATTGAGATAAAATGAAATCAAGCAAGAGTTGATGTTCCTAAATTAATTTGGAAATGTTACACTAATTAATTAGTATTTCACATCGGGATGGAAATTGAGGGAGAATTCTTCGAAGCTAGCAATGTTTTCCCCTGTTACCTGAAAGAACAAGGAGCAAAACCTGGATGAAAATTCCAGCTTTTACTTATTATTGCTTTAGGATTTAAAGTAAGGCAAATACTTAGGCAACAGCAGTCTGACTGAAAGACAAAATAAGATAGTCTGCTTAATGTAGTGAGACATTCAAGAAAGAGTGAGATGGACAATCCATTTCTGGATGAGATCCATAAAGAATGGAATAAAAAAAACTCTCCTAAAATATTGGAGGTCATTCTGGAAAGTGTAAATTGACAAAACAAGCTTGTTGCATCACTGCTGTTGAGTCTGAAAGTAGGACAAATAAGAACAGTCAAGAATTATAACAAGCAAGGGGTGAAAATAAAAAAGTCTAAGCACAGCACAGAAGAATGAGACGTCCCCCACTCCTCAAATAAACTTGAAAAAATTATTGAAATGTACCAGCTGCTTTGGAAACAGAAGGAAAACATCTTGTGAACAGTGGGGCATATTACTACTTGAATTACAGATGCAAACAGCTGATATTAGAGAGCATTCCTAGTTCATCTCTCTACTAACCACCTTTTCTACTAACAATCTTTTTCTGTCAGTTTAGTTAGTCTGAGCAGGATTATATACACGTTTTCATTAAAGCCCCAAACTGAGCAACACATTTCTGCCTTTCTCCCCACATTGAAGCTTGACATCAGTTTGTCAAGAACCCTTTCAGGGAACTGTTTGGAGGAAAATGTCTCCTTCTGGCAGAGCTTATAGTTTGAAAATAAAGAATTCCCTCCAATGGAGAGAACCTCCATCTGTGAGGTGAGGACAATTACACACTTCCTAATTTTATAAGCACATGGCAATGATCAGGAGATCTTTATTCAGTGTAATCCCTATTTGACCAGCTCTGAGCTGCCTCTGCTGAATGCTCATGGGTTGAAGTGAACGATTACATTTTTCTTATAGTAGATGACACAAACACCTGGCATAGCAGATGAGAACATTCAGATGGGAAAGTCATTAAGAGTTCTGTGTCCTCAATGACAGCATCAAAGTCTATGTCAGATGTTGGAAAATATGGGAATAGGTTAGGATAACTAGGAATTGCAAGATTATACAAGATTATCCCCCTGGAATTGTTTAAGCAGCATTGCTCTGCCCATAAATAGGGTTTTTCCCCTATAGTTAATTACATTTATTGTTGCTGATATTAATACCTCTCTCTTCTAAGCTTCCAGAGTCCCAATGAGATGAAAGGTGGAGCCAAGCACAGGGACCATGATATTCATACTTAACCTCCTGTCTGCCACTAGATCAAGGTGGTATCTGCTAAAGACACCATGCCATGTGGGGTCCCCAGAAAGGGAGAACATCTGCCTGTTAGAGTGCCTCCAGAGGAGGAACACCAAGCTGATCAGAGGGATGGAGGTGCTCTGCTATGAGGAAAGGCTGAGAGAATAGGGATTGCTCAGCCTGGAGAAGATAAGGCTTTGGTGTGGCCTAATTGTGGCCTTCCAGTACCTAATGGGAGCCTACAAGAGAGATGGGGAAAGAGAATTTACAAGAGCCTGTGAGTGACAGGACAAGGAGAAATGGCTTCAAACTGAAAGAGAGTAAGTTTATATTAGATAAGAGCAAAAAATAATTCTTCCTTGTGAAAGTGGTGAGGCCCTGTCACAGGTTGCCCAGAGAAATTTGACTTCTCCACCCCTGGAACTTTTCAAGGCTGGGTAGGATGAAGCTCTGTATATCCTGGTCTGGTGGAAGGTGTCCTACCCATGGCAGGGGGATTTTAACTGGAAAAAGTTTGAGGTCCCTTCTGACCAAACTATTCTGTGATTCTATGAATCTATGATGAGTTTGTTTATCCTGTCATGAAAAATGAGAGCAAAGCCTCGTGATCTGTTTTCCAGTAGCTAGGAATGGAATGGAATGGAACAGAATAGAATAGAATAGAATAGAATAGAATAGAATAGAATAGAATAGAATAGAATAGAATAGAATAGAACAGAATATTGTATTTCAACTGGAAGCAACATTCAATGATCATCTTGTTCACCTGTTTATGGTGTGCTAACCCTCCTGCTTGCAGACTGTGGAATTTCACGTGGCAGTTTTGTGATCATGTGTACAGATACAGAAGCCTGTGTACTCTCAAAACAGACCTTTAAAAAGCAGAGCAGAGCTAAGAGTCCAACACACCAAAACATCCTGTTTCATGCTGTCCTGACATTTTCCTTTAGGAGGCCACTCAAACACATACCAGCTTCTATCCTGCTTGCTGTCCAAAGATGGGCCAACTGACCAGTCCCTGGTACCTTGTATAACCATTCACACTTATGAAAGGTCACTGTAAAAGCCCAGCACATCAGAGCTGTGCTGCTTGACACCCACTGTGTACAGATGTAAATGGCTCACCATGAGGACAGCAGCTGTGAACACATCCAATATGCTACACTAATTAAATGTCTGACTGGGCATAACTAGAGGAAAACCAGACGAGAAAGTGAACTTAGTTTTTTATACGTTAACACAAACATTCAGACACTTTTTCTGGTCACAAAGCATATTTACTCTTTCTATAAAACCTGAAATACACACAGCAACAAAAAAAGTTACTGGACTTGCAATGACTTTATCAGAATTACAACGTCCTTAGAATCACAGTTTGGGTCAGAAGGGACCTTAAAGATCATCTTGTTCCCTGCCACAGGCAGGGACACCTTCCACTAGACCAGGTTTCACAAAGCCCCATCCAACAAACCCTCTTCCTGATGTTCTGTAAATAGCAAGCATTTTTGGCATTGCCTTCATCAGCATCCTAAATAAATTATGTTTCCCCTTAGTGCCAAACACCCAGTTCTCAGATGGTTTGGAAACCTACTGGGTGCAGAGGTGTTCACAAAACAGGTTGTGCCAGACTGTTCCAATAAATGCCTGGTTTTCTAGAAAAAAATGTAACTGATTTTCTAGGTAAAAGAGATGTGAAAATACTCATTTGTTAGATTTTTACAATTTTTTATAAAGTGCTACCCAAGACATGAAGAACCAACAGCAAGGGATAGCACTGAAAGTTGGATTATTATTCTGGAGGGAGACAGTGCTGTTGGACTACATTTTGCTTTACTGCTCCTGTTGTCAGAGGGCAACATCTCTGAAAGATAGTACAGAGGAACATCAGGAAGGGTTACATATATGGCATGAGCTTGAAAACTTGGCTGAGAAGAATATCATATCATATATCATCATATCATATATCATATCAAATCCTATCATATCACAGTTTGGGTGCCTCATCCCTGGAAGTGTTCCAGGCCAGGTTACATAGAGTCCTGAGCAATCCAGTCTAGTGCAAAGTATCCTGCCATGGCAGAGGGTTTAGAATGAGATGATCTTTGAGGTCCTTTCCACTGCAAACCATTCAATGATTCCATGATTCTACATAATTCAACAGCATGGTGCAAAATTATGGGCCCTGAGGGCAAGTACCTCAAAATTTTGATATAATGATAATTTGAGAGTTTATCCCTTGCAACAACAGAGGAAGAGACTACCCAGAGGCAGTAACTGATCACAAACATAAGTTGTGCAATGACAAGCATGATCTAATAGGTTGCAAAATAATTTCTAGTGGAGAAAAGGAAGTGTTACTGGTGAGAATTGTTCTTAAGATATGTTCAAGAGAGATGGAGCAAGTGCTCAAGAACTTGTAATAATATGAAGGAGTTCTTTCAAATGCAAGGTAAAACCCAACCATATTTAAGATACTTCCTTTTTTGAGGTTTATTAAACTTTTGGAGGGAACTACAGGAGACATTTGTAGTGGTCAAGGCTAAATTCAGTAGTCCAGATCTATAGGCACATGATAATCTGTTTCCAGGTTACCTGTAGCTCCTCATGACTATTATTGGCATAAATATAATTTTTGACTTAGATGCCCTACTCTTTTTCCCCTAATGTTTTAGCAGTCCCTTTTACTTCAGTAGACTAAAAAATTCTACACTTTTTTAGAGAATTCACCTGATGAGATGGGCTAAAAGTGAAGTTACTTCTTGCACAGGTGGGCATTGCACAACTCCATTAACAAGTCCCCTCATGGCCAGCCCCTTCAGCACTAGTGACTCCTATACCATCACCTGTTAAAACCATATGACAGCTTCTAGACTGGAGCTGATTCCCTTCTTGGGGGCTTGCCATCCAGTTAGATCCTCTCCAAAAGTTGTGCCTTTCATTTAGGGGCCAAAGAGTGGGTTAATTGAAGACATCACTGAAGCAGGGGCTCTGCAAACACCTGGCCAAACAAAATGAACCTTAGAAGTCAATGAACCTTAAATGTTTGCACCAGGAAAAGTCATATTTTCTTGGGAGCTTGCTCATCAATGCTAGAGACCTAGTGACATGCACACTTATCATTTATGAGCTGCAGACTGTTCATGATAATGTGCTGGGCATGTGTCTGAATTCCTTCTTAAATATCAAACCAGAAAGTACCAGTGGCACAGGCAGAGGGAAATTACTCAGAGAGAAAATTACTAGAGGAGTTGGCAAGAAAAGAATTCTACAGTTCAGCAATTCAGCCCATTAGGCAGTCTATGATTTTGCAGATTCTACCTGACCCAGTTCTGCTCTAATTTTTCTTTGATTATCTTGCAGACAATATGTCTGTATTCCTATTAGTCTAGCAAATGTTGGTGTAAGCTAAAAATTTCACTTGTATTTTGAAATATCAAAGTATATTTCTTAATTACAGCAAAATTTTCCACCTTAGAATTTCAATTTATTTAACAAACCACCTGCCTACAGTCAATTTCACAACTGGTCTTCTAACCAACCTGGTTATAGACACAGAGAGACAGTGAAAAATAAAAAAAAAAAGAAAAAAAGAAAAGAAAAAAAAAGAAACACCAGGTGCTAAATATTCTTATAATTTCAGACTCTCTTCAGACAAAGTAGTTTTGAATTCATTCCTTATTTTCCAGCTCATCAGCTTTAATTGTAAACTCTTCATCATTACAGACTATGGCCAGCATGAAATGTTAACCACTGCGGAAGCTTTTTAAGCTCAGCACACAAACCTTCTATGAGGACTCTGAAGGGAAGCTTTTTAACTGTTTGTGCCCACACTGGTAACCAGCTCCTGGAACAGGCTATGGGAAGATTTTTGATATCTCTGGATGAAAATAAATCAATTTGCAAATAGAAGAAACCTCATAATTTATTTAAAACTGCTTCCTCTGCTGTTTTCTGTAAAGAAAAACTCTGCACCTTGAGAAGCAAAGAAGACATTTTGCTCGTCAGATAATCACTGTTACTGCTAATCCACATGTCAAAGCCTGAGGACATAAACACAGAAAAGGTGAGAAATTTTCTTCTGCCATTTGAATCCATCAGCCTCAAAATTGAGACATTGGTTCATCAGGCCAAAACTGCCAATTCCTCCAAATTATTAAAGTTTCTATGACCACTCAGCTTGCTTGCAAGAAAGCATCTCTAGATGAACATGCTTTAGGAACCTATCAACTATGTTCTGTTTGACTCTTCCACAAAAGGAGCCTTCATGAGAAATCTGCTGGCAAAAACAAGACTGTTAATTTCTGTAGGCTTGTTTGCAGCAATTAGGTCCAGGAGTGTAATCAGCTGAAACAATTATTTTATTAATGCTAAGAAATACCAGCTTCAGGGTAGACAGAAACATTGTGTAGAAACCCTGACTAGAATAAAAGTTTTGGATCAGGGCTCAGGAAATTTATAATGAGGCAATGCTTTTTTTTTGCGGTCTTGCAGAATTAAGACTTTGTTGTCCTAATCCATGGGTTTGTTGAACAGGGCAAGGATAAGGTTAAGTTCACCAAGTGCAGCTGTAGGCAACAGGAGTGGCCTTCCACCAGTTTGTGGCCAAGGGCTGGGATGTTTACCTATGCTGTGAGAAGTCCAGTCCAATTTCCTTTCCTGCCGCTGATGATTCAAGCTGGTGTATCCCAGGTCAGCGGATTAACGACGGCGCTCTGTGGGTTGCCCAGTGCTGGCACCCTCAGGGTCTCCTCCTCCTCCTCCTCCCCACAGCCCAGCTCTCCTCTGTGGGTGCTGTTTTGTGTTGTACAAATAGTTAACCGTGGGCACTGGGACAGGCTCGCAGTCCCCACTGAACCGCCGGGTCATGGAGTCATTCGGCTTCTCCTGGGCTCAATTCCTCTATTGAAACACAGCACAGAGGTTCCAGCAGATGAGATGATGAAAGGCCAGCCCTCCCCATGGCCCACAACCTCTGATTAGGACGGTCACTGCAAACCTAGGAGTGGTTCATCCAAATCCTTGCTTTGAACTTTCCCCCAGGTCTTTTCATAAGCCTCTCACATCCACCTTCCCTCAATTTTTCTCTTATAGGAAAACTATGAGGTGGCCACAGCCCACAGATGTTTAAATTGTGCAGGGATAACACAGACAGCAAAATGAGTTCATATTACATCCATGTATATTGCTATGTCCACTGAAAAGTGAACCCTCTTGAGGTTGGGCAGGCAATCCTTCCACGGCCACGCAAGCCAGGGCAACAAACATGTTGTGTCACAGGATCCCACTATCATTTGTAAAGTTTTATGTGCCAGGGCTCTGAAAATCGATTCTGGCAAGAAGGGTAATAAAAACATGCCATCCACTAGACCATCTGGTCTTTCCTACCAAAAATCTCTTAATCAGCCACTAGAGATGTTTACCGTGTGTCATGGCAGGTATTATTTGTGGGTATCAAACAGTGGCTGAAGCCAAATGCAGAGGAAGATCCTACTCTCATGGTCCTGGCTAGTGTGGGGTGCTGTAGCAGAGTTGCTCAAACTGTGCTGACTTGTGCAGGTTGAGAATACAGCCCATCATATTTAGAAACACGGCATTAAGAGTGGTTATGCTCTTAAACTTAATGAAATTACAAATTGGAATATCTCTAGTGAAATTAATGATCCAGAATATTACACTCGAGCAGAAGTCAGCCTTGTCTCGAATTTTGAAGGTCATTTGGAAACATAAAAATTCAGTTTTATGCTTTAGAGCTTTGGAACAATAATAAGGTAAAAGGGAGATTTGACAGTGAGGAGGGAAAGGTATCTATTTCCTTTATATTACAGCCAATTTGCTGAAAAAATCTCATGGAGAGCTGCAGCCCCCAAAAAACCCCTCCAAATCCAAAAACCACAGTGACATTCAGAATAAGGTGGTGGCCACTATTTCTTTCAACTTGTCCTTGTGACAGGGCAAAAGAGGGCTCCAAAACAAAGACCACAAGGAGTAGGTATCTCATCTCAGACATTTGATGTGGCCCTGTTGCCAACCTGGCATACATTTTTCTTCCTCCTACAAACCCATGTTAAGAACTAGACAAATTATGTATTTAGGAAAAAATCAGGATGAAAAATAAAATAGCTTGAGTCAAGCCAAGCAAAATAATTAGGTTTATTAAGTGGAATGAAAAGAAAAAAAACACCCAAAGCCTAACTCAAACCCAAAAAGCCTCCCAGGAAAGCAAAAGGATTTTTAGGGAAAAAAAAATATTTATTCAGGTTCAAGGCAGTTTTTCTGGTTTTACAGAAAAAATTGGTTTAGATTATTTTCCCTTTCTGTAATTTTGTCAACACTTTAATTTTTCTTCTTCTTCTTCTTTTTTTTTTTTTTAAGGAGTAAGAAGAAAGAAGACTGCTTTTGAATTTACTGATTTTAAGAAAAACCTTTCCATTTTTAAAAAAGAGTAATTTCTCGTTTTGCAGCTTGAGGAATCTATTTTTTTTTTTAATGTAAAGAAGACCCCTGCATAGTCATATGTTGAATTTGAGCAAATTTCCAGATAATTACTTATCTCAGAGTAATATTTTCTCTAGCTCTACACAAGACCAACAGAGGGTGGAGATATTAATAAGTCCTAAGAGAGGAAAAAGGCAAATGAGGAATGGACTATTGGAAAAAAGATATTATCCCATAAGAGAGAGAAAATTTGTTGTAAGCAGGGGGAAGATAGGACTGCATTAAAAATAAAAGCTGATCTTACTGCTCTTGCCCAAAAATATTTGAAGAATTTTGGCAAGCTAGTCACAGAATAAAAGTCCCTGCAGTAGGAATGCCTCATTCCTTGATCCAAGTCATACATGGCAGGGACTAAACATGTTCCTCACGTGCCTCATTTTTCATGTGCAATGTGGGAGTCATAAATGTGGTACCTTGATGTCTTGAGAGTTCAGAGATGTGTGTGGAAGCTGAATGAAATCCACGCAGAATTTCCTTTGCCCTTGGGTTATTCTCTTCTACTTCTGCAATTGTTCCTCTAGTTTCACCTAAAAGAACAGAATTTTGGAAAGGGAAAGTCAGAGGATGTCTCTGTTTGTGCCCATCTCTGTTGCATCAGGTCTTGTACACACACAGGGAGAAATCTTTCCCCCAGATTCCTCGCAGCTCCCACCAAAGTGGTGACCAGAGAAAAAGAGATATTTGCTCTTTAGCTTCCAAACACTGTGGTTGACCTGCTCCCTTCTGGAAGTGAGTCCAGACTTAGGAATTTGCCAGGAAAGCTTTTTCCCTGGCCCACACAAGTCTGAGTTCTAACTAGAGATAGAAATATAATTTTAGACTTCTTTTTTTTCCTCTCTCACATTAACATTACATCACACCTAACATTAGTATAGTTAAATTTTTAGAAAGGGCAATATTAACAAAATTGGAAAAGGTAAAACTAAATCAATACAAGGTAATGTTCAGGATGACCTGTGCTGAAATATCATTTTGAAATTTTCAGCCCATGAAAATATCCCTAGATTGACTTTTTATCTTCATTTTTGCAGGAAAAAGTGCTTTTATATTCACATTTTCATGGGAGGGGAAAATTGTTTTCCATGCAGCTGTATGCTTCAAGTTGACAGCTGCATTTTTCATGGATATGAGCACTCAAGCTGAGGTTGTCACTCAAGCAGCTTGAGCTGATTCCATGCAGGGCTTTGAAAATGACCAGAACTACCCTGAAATTGTCCTGAAGAGAGAAGAGCCCCAGGACAACAAATGCTTCAGAGCCATGTTGCCATGCAGACCATTTGCTGTGTTCTGACCCCAGAAGAGCTTTGCATCCCTAATTGTAGATTTCCTACACGTGACAAGACAGAATTCATGAATCCAAAGCATTAACAGAACCCCAAATTTTTCTACATGACAGGAGGCAGGACTGGATCCTGTTTCTCCTGTGGGGTGTGACTGCTCACTCCTGCAAATCTCACAAATGTTAAAGTTGGAATGAGAATGCCTTAGAGCTCAGAAAAGAGCTAAAATCTCATACCAAGCCAAGAGTGAAGGCAGGAATGGCAAAAGAACTTTCATCCTTATAGGCTGTGGAATTTTTTTCGAAATGCCCAGTTTTGAGAGCTCAGTTTTGACAGAATCTCAGAATGGGTAAGGTTGGAAGGGACCCCAGTGGGTCATCTGTCCAACTCCCTGCTCCAGCAGGGTCATCCCAGAGTACATGGCACAGGATTGTGTCTAGATGGTTTTTGAATATATCCATTTAGGAAGACTCCACACTCTCCCTGAGCAGTATGTTCCTGTGCAGAGTCACTGAACAGTAAAGAAATTCTTCCTTGTGTTCAGCTTAAACTTCCTGTGCATCAATTTCTGCCCATTGCCTATTTTAATCTGCTTGAGGTATAAAGGGACTTATGGTTTTTGGTTATTTTCCCAATTGTAAAATAAAAGTTAATTTAATTTTAAAATAAAGTTTAAAAAAACAAAAGCAGAAAACCAAACAACCTAGTCTAATTGAGTCAATGACACCTAAAAGTCAATCAATAAAATTTGCATTGACAGCAAATCGAGGCAGGGATTTTCTAGGGAAAAGAGGAACTTGCATCCTCTCTTGAAATGTTCTTATGGAGGTCAGGCTTACATCCCTGCACCACCACACCTGCATAATGAGGACTTCAGTTTTGGAGTTTCNGACTCCACACTCTCCCTGAGCAGTATGTTCCTGTGCAGAGTCACTGAACAGTAAAGAAATTCTTCCTTGTGTTCAGCTTAAACTTCCTGTGCATCAATTTCTGCCCATTGCCTATTTTAATCTGCTTGAGGTATAAAGGGACTTATGGTTTTTGGTTATTTTCCCAATTGTAAAATAAAAGTTAATTTAATTTTAAAATAAAGTTTAAAAAAACAAAAGCAGAAAACCAAACAACCTAGTCTAATTGAGTCAATGACACCTAAAAGTCAATCAATAAAATTTGCATTGACAGCAAATCGAGGCAGGGATTTTCTAGGGAAAAGAGGAACTTGCATCCTCTCTTGAAATGTTCTTATGGAGGTCAGGCTTACATCCCTGCACCACCACACCTGCATAATGAGGACTTCAGTTTTGGAGTTTCCAAAATTAAGAAGCAACCTTCCAAATCTTGTGCAGCCTGCTAAGCTGAAGGCATGAAATGTGAGTCAGCCACAGAGTTGCAAGGCTTTATAAGTAACCTACACGTGTAACCTGCTCTCTTTCAAATACCTCATCAATCTGGGAGCTACACTCCCCATATGTCTCTTCTGCCAATTCATTTTAACTGTCAAAGAGGTTGTTTTCAAAGGACTCAAGTGACAGCTCAGAAATCCATCTTGGTGGATTGGCAGGGCCTGGAAACTGTGTATCTGAACTGTATAGAGGTCAGATGTTTAATTTCATGCGGGTACCCGTGATTTATAAATGCCCCAGCTCTCAACTGAGAACAGCCTGTGCTTCCTCTGTTTGTCAGGATGTAATGCCTGCCCAGGGATTGCTCCCTTCTGCACAGCCTGTACAGTTGCAAAGCACAATGTCAGTTCTAAAAGAGATTAAAACACTAATGTTAAAATTAAATCAAAAGGGGAAGCAAGCAGGTGTCCTGTGAACAAAAAATCTGATGAAGAGACGTGAGTTGTCAGATTTTTTCTGGACACCCCTCTGGATAGTGGTTTGAGCAGCCTTAATGGGCTGAAATCAGCCCTTGGTATGGACAAAGGAACTTCTCTGGTAAGATGCACAAGGGAGAAGAAGGAATCACAAAGCAGTTCTTGTGAGACATGGCAAAGCCTTACAACACTAAAATTCTAGTGTGTTTACTTTCTGCACAAACAAGGGAAATTTTAGAAAGACACAGAGAGGTGGTTTGCCCAGCTTACGCAGCAAAGGTGGAAGGAAGTTTCCAAAGGAAGGAATCAAGACCATGACAGAGGGGCTGGAACTGGATGGCTTTAAATTCCTTTGTAACCCAAACTGTTCTATGAATCCTGAGATACCAGCTTTGCCTCACTCCATGGAGTGGAGTAATTCCTATGTTGCTTCCCCCATCCAGCGTACTCAGTCCTAGGAATAGTCAGGAGAACTCAAAGGTGGCTTCCAAACTTGACTTGGAAACACTAAAAGACCAGAAAAAGACAGGACATGGTTTTGATTACTTTAGATATCAGCAGAATTATTCCATCCCAGAAATGCTCAGACACTGGGGAAATCATAGGAGAAGAAGGAGAAAGGGTGTTTTTTTTTTTTGTCTTCCTGTTTCCTTTTGGCTTAATCTTATTCTCTGTGATCTTGTATGCTTGACTATGACACAGCCTGAACTGAATCTTGCAGAATAAAGCACCAGACTGAAAAGGCCTCCCCAGCACCATCTCTGCAAAGCTCATACATTTTCTGTCTCTCTGTGCCTCACAGAACTGCAGCTCTGGTGGCATCAGCAGCTGCCTCCTGGCATGGGTCCATAAATTGAGTGATTATTCTCTCCAGCCCAGACTGATGGAAGGCTTCTTGCCTTGGCAAAATGACTAAGCAATCTATATATTTCTGCTCTTTTTATGACTTGGAAAGTTAAACCACTTTCTGTCTTGATTATTTGTCTTTGAGTAACTTGTAAAAGAAAAGGCAATAATATAAATGGAACCAGTATGTTGAATTTCAACCTCTAGTTGATTTCACAATTATTATTTCCTTATTATTAGCAGGCTTTTTTGTTTGTTTGTTTGTTTGTTTGTTTATTTGGTTTTGGTTTTTTTTTGTTTGGTTTTTTTTTTTGAGGGGTGCTTGGAGGTTTTTTTTTTGTTGTTGTTTTGGTTTTTTGTTTGTTTGTTTGTTTGTTTGTTTGTTTTGTTTTGTTTTGTTTTGTTTTGTTTTGTTTTGTTTTGTTTTGTTTTGTTTTTACATGCCTATCTTGCCCCATTGCTTAGGTGTGATGGAAGCAGGAGGATTCATGAATACAAAATACATTCTTTTGTATTTCCTCAAAGACCTGCTGGCCCTTGTAGCAGACCAAGGAGAAAGGAGTCAGCCCAAACAATATTTGCTTTGTGGTGCAGGTAAGTCATGTGTGCACTGCTAAAGGCAAACCTTCCCTTGGCTTTCCCTTAAACTCTTAGTGACTTGGAGGCTCCAGATGAATTTTCTGCTAGTCAAAGTAACCCAGGCAGGGGAAGCACAAACATCTGACAGCAACTGTTTGCACAAGGTGGCTGATGGATCACAAACACAGTCTCATCAATCTTCAGTGTCCTTCCACACCATTCCTTGGCCCATGGCTGTCTTTGTGCTGACTTCCCAGGACACTGGGACACGTGGCTCTTGGGGAGCACTCTCTCTGCACATCCTTCAGCAACCTGACACCAGCACAGGATGATGAGACCACTTTTAATTTCTCCTGTGGTGTCTAAACCTCTCTATCTGGTAAGGACCAACCAGCAGTGAGCACAGATCCCCACAAATATGGGTGCACTCATCTGTGTTACACCCAAACACGAGTTCTGCACAGCTGGGTGCTGTGGCACTGCAGAAGGAAGGAAGAATTCAGCCTCTGCCTCCTGCTTCATCTCCCTCACGGGGCACAGTAGTGGTGTGTGCATTGCAAACAGCACCTGCACCAAAAGGTGGTGCTCTGGGTAAATGGCTGCTCCTTCATGGTTCTGGTGGGGATCTTGTGGATTTGCCCCGTCCTTGTGCACCCCCTCAAGTCTCAATTAACCATGGCAATGTCAGCAGTCAGCAAGTGACACCAAATGTTTATGTTTATGAAGAACCATGGCCATTTTCATCTCCTTCAGCTCCAAGCGTTTCCTTTTCTCCTTTGTAGGTGGTCCAAGCACAGCTTTATATGTGTTTTAACAATCCAAGAACATCTGTAAAATGTTTATGCCACGCTTGGAAACAGAGGAAGGGAGAAGCCTTAAAAAAAATGAGTTCTCAATATCATTTCAGGATACACTGTAAAGAGCCCTCAATACCATTTCAGGATACCCTGCATTTCATCAGAGGCTCCTAAGCTTTCTTTGGAGAGGTTTAGTAAATCAGCCACCCCACACCAGAATGTATCTCAGTGCAGAGAAATATTCCTGAAAATTAAACTTACTCCTTTGCATGGTGTCAGATTCAAAGTGATAGGAAATTCCTTCCCCTGTGCTCTTGGCATAGATACAGGTTATAGCTCTTCAAAGAAATTAAATCCGAGGCAAAGAACAAAGTTGATCTAAGCAGTGTTCCATTTTACTCTGTGAGCTCACCCTGTGCAAGGCAGATTGATTCCTTGCTGTCTTGGGAGATGTGATTGTAAACCAAAAGGATAAACAAGGGAGTTATGCCAAATATGCCATTTCATATAGTACCTGACCAGAGAGATCAATAAAGAAAGAATAAGCTGCCTTTCTCCTAGCTCATGTATTCTCATTGTAGGGGTGCACTACATAAGTGTAATGGCTACACAGATTTACATAGAGATTCCATGCAGTTTGCTGTTTTGGACAGTGCATTCTGCATTTCCCCCACCCTGAACTCTGTATTTCCATTTCAGCTGCAAGGCAGCTCTCAGACTCCACTTTACACCCGTGTGTTTTTCCTGAGCACCCAAAGTAGCAAGCCACGTTGCAGAGGCACAAGCAGTACACAATCCCTTCCCCAAAGTGCCACAGGCTACAAAATCCTTCTCTTAAATTAAATGAGAGGGGTCTCCACTGGCTTTTGTAAATGGCAGGCTCCCATCAAAAGCAGAGACTGGGGACAGGCCAGAAGATGTTTCTCACTTTGTTCTTCTCAACATAGAAGTCAATGGAGCCAATTTACTCCTTTTGACCATTCTGAACATAAAGCAGCAAGAGGCAAATGCAGGACTATGTTCTATACAAATTTATGGGTTTATTCACACTGAGAGGCATTTCATGCTCGAAATTTGAGAAAGTAATCTGCAGCAAACAGCCACAAAGCAGAATGAAATATATAGACCAGGATTACTCAGCAGCTGGAAATTTGACTTTTGTTTATGGAAACAATATCTTATAGGAATTACCCAAATCCACAGAGTTCACAATTATTATTAATGGCATTAAGCAATACATTCTGTTACATTGTAGATTGTAAAACTGGCCCTTTGCCAACCAGTTACCTACTGGAACACTCATTATAACACAGGATTAATTCAGTTCTTTGAAAAAGTGCTCAGGCAAGTGAGTTTTCAGACAGCAGGATAAAAAAAATAAATGGATTGCATTAAGCAAAATGTTTCTGTTTGTCCAAAGCAAGCAATTTTTTTTATTCCTTTGGATTCCTACAACTGAAAAGTAAGGGAAAATGTGGTTTAGGGTTTGGCCTAATTTGGGAGGAAGCCCACAAACTGTCAGGAAAACACTACATCACAGCAAAGCTCCCAAGTCCTCTTTCTTTCTCTCTTTAAATTTTATTATAGATTTTGTGTTTATGAAAGGAGATTAAAGATAAAGGCAAAAGGCTGTCCTAAACCCCCCAGTCCTAGAAACAAAAATAAAATAAAATCCCTTGCTATTTTTCTCTCAAAACTTGTGGAGTTGGGCTCATGAATCCTGTTTGGCCTTTGTGGAGCTGTGGATGGGCAGAAACTGAGTCCACATGGAACTGACCCAGGAACCCAGAATCAAGGGCCAGCCTTGTCAGTGCTTCAGGGTGCTGCTGTCTCTTAGGCTCCCCCCTCCCCTGCTCAGCAGTGCCAACTTCCAGTTGTTTTCCAGTAAGATCAGACAATCAATTGCATGAAATGGTAATGGTGTGGTGCAGTCTGCCCTCCCTCTCCAGCTGGGATCACTCTCCTTGTAACACCACTGCAGACAAGTCCTGAATCTCTCCAAGGAAGAGTTTGAGTACAACAAAGTGGCAGAGTGGCTTTAAATTCACCTCTCAGCGAGTGAGTCTCACAAAGGGGGGCTGCAAACTCATGAAGCAGTGGTGGCTTTCACCTCAGTATCATTGCATTTGTTCTTCCCACATCCCTTTGCCTCTGATGCCTGCCCTGTGCACCTTGGCCTGTGGGAATCATATCTTCCTACGTGTCCCTGCAAAGTGCCTCACTCTCTGCTGGTGACTCAATTTTTAATCTACAGTGACCTTTAGGCCACCAGAATCATCATCACAATCCTATTTACATTAATGCTAAATAGTGTATACAAAAGCAAAAGGAACCCTGCATATAGCATCTCTCTCTCTCTCTCTCTTTTTTTTTTCCCCAAAGGTTAAATTAGTATACATGGTATGGAATCTCCACGGTTTTCACTTTATCTGCTACAGAGCTTGAACTTTAGTCTTTGGGTCCAAAGGGAGAAAAATCAATAGTATCATAGTGATACACAGGAAACTTTATTAAAGCAGCCATGGGCATCTCCACAACCTTACCCTATCAAGCTGGCTTGCTAATTGGTTTGCAACAGTGTGGCAGCCATGAAAATTACCCGGGTCTGCCTTGTGAAAATCTGGCTCTATCAGCATCAAGAACACAAACAGCCAGGGAAGCGGGCAAAGGTCGCTTCCTCCTTGTAGGGAATAGAAAATGAAGCTTGTTAACATTCTGCTGCTGCTTCTTCTAGGGAGGAAAAAAACCCCACATCAGTGCTGCGGGGAGCTTTCCTCTGGAGGATTGAACAAAGATGATCAAGCTTCTCTCTGCTCACTTCCACTCACCCATCAGGTTTACACTGACGGGGAAGCCTGAAAAAACCTGCCAGACATGTCATTTCATACCTGCCTGAAGTCTTTAGTTTGGAGTGCTTCTCTTATTTGTCCATCACAACATAGTCTCTCTCCCTTTGACACGCCATCTCCTCTCTTTGCTGAGCCCTGGCTTGTTGCTGTGCTAGACCAAAGCCAAATTCAAAATGGCCTGAGAAACAGCAGTGTATCAGCAAGAAAGAATTAAAATGTTGTGAAGCTGTTACAAGAAATGCCAATTATAGATGGAAGAGGAGAAATGACGACTCTAAATCCCCTTGCCACCAAGATGGATGGAAGGAAGGTGCGGAAGG
>VZRX01002443.1:0-141419 GCA_013398075.1 Notiomystis cincta
ACCTGTCCAAACCACGACAGCCAGCTACTAGGAAGAAAATTTGCTCTATCCCAGCCCAAACCAAGACAGATTCTATCATAGTTGTTATTACATTAGCAGTCTTCCTTTTCTTCTGAGAAACATGAAGCAGTTTATCTCCATATGTATAAATAAAAAATTGTACTTTCTGGGTGTAAAAGTCTTTCTGTAGTGAAAACCAATGGAATACCTTGAGGCAGGTATTCTATTTCTGCTGTCAAGGGAACATAGAGAAACTTTACCTGTGCACCATGATGATGACACGACACAGCATATGTACTCTACCATGTTACAGGAAGAGGATTCATGTCCACAGGCATGAATATTAGCCTGGGAATTTATATAAAACATGTCTACATATGATTTATATCTTCATATTATGAAAATGGTTGTTCTTGATTTGTACAGGAATGATTGTTTGACACAGGGTTATAAAACCTGTCTGCATTGACAAAATAAGTGTTTGCCTCTTGGGTATAAATAATGGATATTTATGGGCATTACGGTAATTCAGAACAGAACATTGAAAATCAGTGGAAATTGGAGCTAATGTATTTATTGAAGCAGACTGTTCTGAATGAAAATAGTGCAATTTCTTTAATAGTGGATTTGACTGAGTGTACATGGATTGCTTCCAGTGACAATTTATTTGTTTCTGTCATTCCAGTTTGGTTATCCAATGTATCTATTTTAGTGGAAGTGCATTGGTTGGAACAATTAAATAACAATGAATAAGGCAGCCTCAAGGGTCATGCGTTTAGAGAACAAAATGGCTAAACAACAATTTGTAATTATCAAGCTGAACTTGATGTATGGGAAGCTGGCCATCAAATGTGAGACAAAAAGTGCCTACCCACAGGGAAAAATGGAGCACCATGCTTTCTATTTTGGAAAACATGCTTAGAAAAGCAGCCAGTAGAATTAAATATTCAGTATTATTCATTAAATGCTGAAGAAAGAAAAAAAAATAAAACATAAGCTTTCCTAATTAAGTCAGGTTTCTCAATCAGGTGATATTACCACCATATTCTATTCTCAATTCCCACATACAACTTCTGAAAAAACCTTCAAACTGCAGGTTTCAAATCACCATGGAATTTTGGTTTAGAATTATTTTATTATTTATGCAAAATGTCAATGAACGTCCTGAAAGAATAACGTAGTATGATTAAAATAAGGCAGGATTGCAATCACCTTCACATTTAACTAGATAAATTGATATAGGTACTTGACAAAGATCTACTTGCACTGAAAAATGGCCAATTTATATCAATACATTAGTAAATTTTTTATTATTTTGAGCATTTTAATCTCCTGCCATTTAAGCTTCAATAATGGCTTCTAGCATATTGAATTTTAACAGGTGTATGTAAATACTAAATACATGTTTGAAGAGTGATAAAATATTTTCTCCAACAAATTATATGGGTTTTTTTAGAAACAGAAAATGTCTTTATTTGTCTTCTATTTTATAACTTAAGTTCTGGAAAAGGAGAATAGTTGTTAGCAACCATAGAAGAGTGTTACAGCAATACTGAATTGAAATGTTTTCAATATTTTTCATATGAGAGCTAAAAGTATGAGTCTCTCATTATTTTTTTTGTTTGTTTTTTTAATGTGTTCACATTCACCTTGTTATATTTGTTTCGGAAGTGTAAAGTTTACAGTAGGTGGTTTCTTTTTGCAGTTTTATAGTGAAGCATCTCTTACTAGGTTAAAAGTCAGTGAAAATTTTGTACTCAGAATTGTGATTGAAGGTGTGAAATAGTGGTATCCCTCTGAAGGAGTGTGTCTTCCTAGCACAGTCTGGGAGATCTCAGATTTTCTGCCCTCAATAATGATCACTAAATCAGATTGCAATAGTTTGGAATTATAATTATTTCAAAACATGACATACTATATAATATACAAGATGCTATGAAGTTTGCAGTAACAGAATTTGCTAAGATAAATTATTCTCCTCAAAGAAGAGCAAGCCTTAAAAAGCCAGGACTGTTGCTGTGAGTTCTTTCAGTTATTACAAGTACAGAGAGGACAAGCGTGATAATAAAAACGGTGACACTAAATTTTGAGTTTGTACATTAAAGTGCTTTCTACACTGAAACAGACAAAACCTAAAATCATTTTGAAACAAAGTGCTTTATAAGGAGGCACGGTATGGGTTTTGGAACAAATAGACCTCCTCCTTTTGCTAATGCCTCTAAATTGCATGTTTTCACATGGTTTCCTGATGAAAATCAATAGGCACAAGCTCACTGTTGCCATAGCTACTAATTTCACCCTTCTTTTGGCCATTACAACTTGCCAAATGGACTGGCTTTCTCTCTAAACACTAAGTATAAAAATATAGATGTTTGCTTTACTGTTTTTAACCGGTCTGCCATCTCTTATTTTTGCACATCTTCTTGGGCTGCACATATTGAGCCGTGAGGAAGGACGGGGTGGCTGGGCCTCCTGAAGAAAGCATGGGTGTAAGGTGGCCACTAAGAAAATTCACTGTATGGAGAACAAACCGCATTGTTGGTGCCTCTAACTTCCATGCCCTGGTTTCTTTTGGAGTTTGGGGCTGTGTGCTGACTGTTCTGTGTCTCAAGTTACAAAGTTGGGAATGCTGGCCTTCTTTTAAATGGGTCAACACAAGATGGAAGCCAGGCCCAACTGATGGCAGCAGCAATAATCACCCAGTTTTCACAAAACCAAGTGTCTGCTCCTAGTCTTGAGCTTGGAAAAAGTTCACGATCTAAAACATTAGTTCAACCTAAGCAACATCCACTAAAAAAAAAGATGAACAATGCAGTCTTAATTTTCTGATTCAGTTAAATTCTCAGTATCACTGCCACATTTTTACAGGGTGGCTGCTGTTCTTTCAGGGCGTTACTGAGCCCTCGTGACGGTGTCAGGAGGAAAACATGAGTTTCTGCTGATAGAACAGTCTGCAAGGATGTTACAGCAATGTCCTAAATCCCGTTAACTTAACTTGGAGAAACCATCCCAATGATTGTAGAACTGTTTCTATGAATTAGGCCAGTGGAATTTGGTCCATAAAATTTTGTGGACAAGCAGCAGTTACAAAACAAGTACATTATAGCTGTGAGTAGCAATTTGTGTGGCACCACCCCTGTAACAGTTGGACAAGATGTCAGAACTGAGACTTTGGCTCATATATTCTACCAAATCTTTGCCAATCTTACACTATAAATAAAAAGGTAGTTTGACTTCCAGCATCAAAACAGCTCATTAAGTAATAGGGAATAAATACTCAAAGAAATTGACAGTCTTTTCTGTAACACAAATTAATTCAGAAAATCACCATTTGCATAAATTTCTAAGTCTCGTCTTCACAGATGTTGATTCTGTCAGCTAGTTGCATTTCAAATTAATTTTAAAATAAACAGTGGGAGGTACACCTTTCAGCTAAAAATAACCTCCTCCAAAGAAGACTGCTTGGTGCAAAGCACATTTTCATTGTGCACTGTCTTATTTACTTAAAACTAATGTTTTGCATTATACTGGATTTTAATGTTATAATAAAATGCTTCAATTATATTGAAAGGCCATTTTATAAAAGTATATGCTTTATGGATGGCTGGTTTGGATGGAAGATTATGGGGTTTTGTATTAAAAGAATATCTTCTCCACATTAATCTATTATTAATGATATTTATGAGGAATCCATGACATAGTACTGAAGGTATTTTTATATCTTGAAGATTTAAGTAAAATATATATTTTTTTAAAGGCAGTAAGCTGTGATAATTAAGTGTGAGTCAGAAGAAAGGTTACTGCAACTAGTTCAGTTATCCAGTCCCTCAGGTGTTTTTAAAGCCCTCAGTGGGGTGTATTACTTAATGTAGTGCCCACTTTATGCTTCAGCAAGGAGTGCCACATCAGCCAGGTGTGATGGTCAGTGGCTTCAGATATGCTTTGAGTGCAGGCAAACAACAGCTGCCTGATTTAGCTTCAGCTCCCCATTACAAAGGGAACCTGAGACCCAGAAGCAGTGCTGAGCACTGATGGGGTCCTTGTCTTGTTCACCCCAAAGCACACCCAGCAGCTTTAAAGGAGGCTGAAATTTCTGCTTGTTTCATGCATGCTCAGCTGCCTACAAGAGGCCTTTCCTAGATAATAAAGATGCCAAATATTTCTTTCTCTGCATGTCTTGCAAGGGGAGCAAATGATTTTTTTTTTTATAAGGAAAAGAATTAGTAATAAGAGTTTGTAATTTTGCACTGTGTAGAGTCCATGCATGTGGCTAGGAGAGGACACTCTTTTGAAGGGAGGATGTGGCTGCAGCTTGGCAGTGTGCAAGTTTCAGCCCTCATGCTTGGCCTCTTCAAAATACATGACATACCAAAGACTTTAACCACCCTAAAGAATTTACAGAAAAGTAGTTGCCAGCGTTTTTCTCTGCTGCTTCTACTTCATGCTAGCCTTTGTCCTCTGTGAGATCTGTGCATTCAAAAGAAAAGCCGGGATTTTACATTTGGTCAGGATGTTTCTGGTGTAGAAATTGAAGTCTGATGTTTAACTTCTCTCTGAACGTGTGTGATTGCTCATTTGGATGCCTTGATCTGTTCCATGTTCATCTTAGCTTCACTTCTTGTGAGTAATTTGGACTTGCAGGTTTAAGCATCTCTGAAAATTTGATTTGTGTGAGTTAATTCTGAAAAGCAGCTGTAAAAATAACTCTCAAACTTCTTGGTCTTAACCTAGCAGGGCGTCTGTGTTTCTGTCTGCTTCACAGTGCCACAGAATACACCAGCCATAAGAAATCAATTCAGACTTTGGTGAGAGGCTTTTATGTGTGAGTCAGCAGCTAAATGTTTGTGAACCCTGTAACAAAGTAAAATTTCCTAGTTCTTCCTCTGAATATTACCTAGAGGCAACATGATTCAGTTTTTCAGTTTAAAATATGTATTATTTAAATCACCAGAGTAGAAAAAGCTTTAGTGCTAGGATCCTTATCAGTGGTCAGTGAAAGAATGGACAGGCAGTATCAGTGGTCTTCTCTTACTGCTTAATTGTCAGCTTCCTTTCAGCTTCCAGCAAACTTCTTCCAAGGCAATCCCTGGGTACAGACATGAAAATTTTTCTCTCCAACTGGATACTCCAAAAAGGCAGTGTCTTTTATGCAGTGCTTGCATAATAAGATGGATTAGATTGTCCCTGCCTTACCCAGCCCTGTTACACCATCCCAGCATCCTTTGTACTTGCAGGCCCTCCTTTCAAATTTTAAGCAGATATGCACTTGATTTCATGATATAGAAACAGCAAGTCATGCCACATCCTCCTTGTTATTTCAGATAGATAGAACCAGCTTCTTGTCACCAAATAGTAATGATAGTTAGACATAGGGATCTCACATGGAGCCAAAACCAAGTGCTGTGTGCATGCACATGGACAGTGTTCTCTGGAGTAAATGTGCTTTTACTGCAGGTAAGAAGTCACAATCTGGAGTGGACTCCATTAAGGGTGGGGATATAACTTTAACAGTTCTGCTTGCATTGGAAGAAACTGCTTAGAGAAATCATTGTCTTTGATAAAGAACCCAAGCAAAGTATTTTCCTGTGGTTTATAATAATAATATAAATTTGAAGTCTCCCATCCAGTTATTTTTGCCAGCAGCTTTAAAAATTAATTAGAACCATTTCATTGTTTCCAAGGAACATAAGTTTCTATAGCCTTTCCAGCACAAGTTTTGACTTAGGGTAAGTTGATGTGAAGGGCTGTCTGGATACTGTTTTCTCATAGGTTTGACAAGAATTCTGTTTGTACCATCTCATTAATGTGTTAATCTGCTGCTGCTGGGCACACTGAGCACAGATCGAATACATCCTTGTAACTGTGTTAACATCTTGAATTCTAGGAATCCTGGTAGCTGTAAGCTGCATTGTTGTTTTCAGTTTCTAACACTTTTTTGTTATGCATAAACTTCAGTAAGATACCAGCTTTGATCCTTGCTGTTTGGAAAGAGAATACTTTCAATGTCAGGCAAAAGCAAAAGAAACTTGTGCAATAGTTTGGCCTCGTTGAGACTGTCAAGATCCACATTTTGCTTTGATACTTTACTGAAACTTCTGTTTCCTAGGCAGTGTGCATTCCTCAGTGACTGTGTAGGATGTACATCTTGCAGTTACACTTTGCTGGTGTTGAGTTTGATTCTGGTGGATTCTGTAGGCTCCAGCTGGGGTTTCAGAAGTATCTGGGTTCCAGGCTTATCTGCTTTCATACCTTCCTTTCACCAAGTTGCTTGAAACATTCCCATCATTTCCTCTATTTTTGACATGTATACCTGGTCTCAAGGAATTTGAAAATCTTACAGGAGTAGTTCCACAAAAAAATGCTATTTACAAAGTATAGAGGAAAAGTCTGACTGGCTGAATCAAGTGCAGGCACAGAGACCTTGCCATGTGTTGGTTAGCCTCATCTGTGGAGTGCCTAAAATGCTTCTGCTATTAGGATAACAATTTATGTTCACATTTAATTATAATGCTTTATTATAGGTATATTTATAGAGAGGGAACACAAAAGAAAAAGCATAATCAAAAATCACAATACAGTATAATATTCAAAACAATGATCTCTTGATGCTCAGGATATTTATCCTATATTCCTGGAGAAAACAAAAAGGTTCTTTGTATGGGCTAATGAAGCTAGGACTGAGTTACAAATTGCAGATTACAGTTCTGTCAAAGATCAAGCTAGTTATTTCTCCTTTAGCTCATGAATAGCCTTTTACTTGGCTTTAAAAGTTAAACACATTTATTAAGATTTTAAAAAGCAAACCAAAACAGGTATGCGGCTGTTAAATCAGTTTTAGAAATGTGTCAATAAAACCATATTAGTATAATTTGTTAATATGTTTCCAATTTTGTTTCTTGCAGGCATTCATGTCAATGTTTCAGATTCTCACACAGGAAGGATGGGTGGATGTCATGGATCAGACACTGAACGCTGTGGGACATATGTGGGCACCAGTGGTTGCTATTTATTTTATACTGTATCATCTTTTTGCTACTCTGGTAAGTTTTCACTCGCAATTGTGCTGTGCTTCCTTTAATTTTGAATTTCACTCTTAACTCTTGTATTACTTATTATTCTCAGCTAGTTAAAACTCATTGTGGTGCTCATTTTTAGCCTAGGCAGCTTTAAGTTCGTGGATGTGGTAGAATAATTTTACCCTTCAGCCATGTGACACGAGGTGGTGGCCTTTGTTCTGGTGTGACGTGTTGTTCTTCTTAGATCCAAGTCCCACTGCCAGACTAACAATATAATTGTTATCTGTCTTGTACCTTCACAGTGCTAATGATTTCACAGTTAAGTGATTTTATTTATCATTTAGAACTGGTCTCCTCAGCTTTCATTGCATTCTCTTTGCAACAGCAATTAAAGTGAGAAGTGTAAAACCTTAAGATACAAAACCCTTAACGAGTAATCCCTACTGGCCTGTTGCCTGATACAAAATCAATGCATGGAAAATATGTGATATAGTATATCAAGCCATAAATGATGAGAACTAATACAGCAGTTTCTGCATATAAACAGAAATGTGGATTATATAAAAAACCAAAAACCAACTATTTTTTCTGTATGGATTTCAAATGGAATTATTACGTTCTTTTTTGGAGAAAATGGGAAGGAAAACATTTCTTTGGTTATCCTGTATCAATAAGGGCTTGTTACTTTATTTGAACACAGAGAAAATACCACAATCAGGAAAATAACCATTTTATGCACCCTTATTTCACTCCTTCTGTTGCGCATTTTGTATTTTCCATTCACTGCAGGTTTTGATGCACTCAGTCTTATTTTCACTTTTTTCATTCCATTTTCTTTCTTTGCTCAGATGTCTACTTACATAAGGTACTAACTGTATTTATACAATCTCCACCAGCTTCTATCTACTTCTTTTACTTTATAGTATATCCCATTTCACTTCTAAAGACAGAATAATGGGACTACAGTTGTGGGTGCAATGGATTCCTTCATATGGATTGAAAACTGGACCACTTTAAAAATGGCAATAAAGTGCATTTCATGCTTTCAGAGGTGCTTAATCACATTAAAATATACCTCAAACAAATGTATGTATCAGAAGATATATATGACATGTAACTTTCTCACAAGGGTCAGAAAATACAACTTTTCATGCTGGAGTGATCTTTTAAACTCCTTGGGAATTGGGGCTGTAAAGCAAAAGGAAAGTGAGGTTTTGGTCATAGATTTGAAAGCAGTTACTGGTAAGAGAATCTTATTGATTTTTTTTGATTCTTCATCAAGAACATTTTCTAATCAGGAATCCATTTTTACTTCTTAGATGAGCATCAAACAAGTTTATAAAGTAAAATAGTGTCAAGTGACCCCTTTGCTAAAAATTCACATCTTAATTGAGAAATAATTTAGCTGTAAGAGCAATTTGAGTATTCTGTTTTATGTTTCCTATTTTGAAAGAGTCATCTGGGACTTCTCTATTAGTTTACTGAAAGCACTGATTTTGCTAGGAGTGAAGTCACTTTTCAGTACACCATCCTCAGTCCTTTTGCAGGGAATTTGCATTTAAATGCAAATTAGTCCTTGCTTTGCTCCATAAGGGTACACTTTTCTTCTCATTCACCTATGCAAATTCTCCATGAATGCAGAAATCCTGCAAAGACAACTTTGCAGAATTATCTACGCTCACAAAATTTTTAGTTTCAGTTCTAAGATCTTCATCAGACCTAGGAAGGGAAAACTATGTAGGACAGAGTTAGTAAAGAAATTTAAAAGAAAATAACATAGAACTGGTAAGGAACCATGAATATGGTTGGGCTACTACTAAAACCAAATGGAAGCATTCTAAGAATAAACAGCCATCAGTGAACAACAAGAGTAATGTCAAAGAAGAAATTACTTTCACCAACCAGAAAAGGGGAGACAATTACAATTGAGAATGATAATTGCAGGCATTTGGCATAGCAGACTGTAGAGACTTGGAAAGAAATTAAAAGGTTTCACATTGGAAGGCAAAGAAAAATTGAAGCTCAAAAAAGACTCCCTCTCTTGGAAACAAGGACTGTTATTAGTTGGGATGGCAGCAGAGGAAGTTAAACAAATAACAACTTTGTATTTAACTTTTCTTTTGTGGTACATTGTCTTTGGTTCTTGCTGAAAAAAAAGCAAGAAGGGAGTTAATGAAAGCCTTGCCTTGATGCATATCAGTGCATGAACCAGCAAGACTGTAAGGAGGCATGTGTTTAATGAGTACTGTACTTCTTTTTAGAGTGGAACTGCACTTCCTTAACTGCTATGCTTTGAGCAGCATGTACTGGAGCATCATAGAATGAATAGGGTATCTGAAGAAGGAAAATACCATACTGTAAAATCTTAACAGAATTATAGCAAAACTGTTCATTAGGAACTAGGGATCAAAGTAGTTTGTGTGTGACCCTTAAGAAATATGTAAGATTCATAAATGCTGTTGGTCAAAAGGAATGACAAAAGTTAGAGGGTCCACAAACAATCAGAGAATTCCAGTTGGCATGGAAATTAGTATGTTAGTACCTGACCTGCTATATAAGCACGTGGCAGTGGGTTTTGGATAAAGGAGTAATGTGAAAGGGAAGAGAGGCATTAAAGAGGTATAGATGAATTAAAGAAGGAAAGAGAGAGAGAAAAAGAGAGTAAAAGAGATCACTAGTGATGTTTCCAGCATTCATCCAGCTGGGGGGATGCTGAGCCTGATTTCATCTTCAAACCAGCAGCATCAGTCTAGCTCATGAGATGTCCAGGATCCTGGGGGCAATTATCCAGCTAATAAGTGTCAGTCCAGTTGTGTTGATACAGCCAGTGGAATGTCCAGGGTACTGGAGGGTGCTGCCTGGGCTTGTGGGGAACTTTTATGGACCGGTTTCACTCTTTCTATGCTAATTAATTATCATGCACAGTCTGCTCTTTCAGACCTTTCTGCAAATTATTTAAAAGGCTTTGGGGGTCTTTGGTAGTGTCAATCCCACCCTATAGTCCATGTCTATGCCATGCCCATGTCGATGTCAAGTTATTCTTGCACTTGCACTGTACTGTGTTGCTGTGTTGTGTTTTAGCTGGTGGAAAAGTGCTGCCCTATCTCTGCCTCACATCCGTTCTCCACCGAAACCTTCTCATGGCATTTTAATACCTCTAGTTCTTGGTTATTACCAACAATTTTTGCCTGTTATTATTAATAGTCCTTGGCTGGCTCCACAGCCATCTAGTTATCAGTGTGTGAGACATGCATATTCCTCTCTTCTTCTGGGAATTGAGAGCTCTAAAGGATCTCACTTTGGATCACTGTTTATAGGATCATTAGAGAGTGGGCTTTAGTCATAGTAATTTTCCATCCTGGCCACAATTTGAGTCCTTCGAAGGTTCAACAGAAATATTATTCCTCTTGGATGTTTTGCAGGCAAGAAAAATTTGTTTCCTAGGCAGTTCACTAAAAATCAGGTGCTGGTTAGACACTTGTTAGTTCCCTGTTTAGTATTTCTGATAAGCTCAAGTGGGACTTAGTCTGAGTGCAGTTCATCCAGGCCGAGCCTAATGAGCATTTCTCAGATCATTCTGTGGCCTCAGTGGGATGGAGGGGTGCACCACCACAGTCCATCCTGAAACTAAAGTCAGCCTCTCTGTGCCTCTACCTTTTTTCTAGGTATTATGTCTTTTATCAGAATTCCGTCTGGCATTGCTGTTCTGAATGCCATCTTTACTTCCACTGTTTGTAGTAGTTGGATCACTGAAAATTATATGATGTATTGTTTATGTGGCACATCCAATATATAACTTTGAATAGTTGCAGGAAATTCTACATATTGCTAAATCCAGCTTCCTCTTAAAAGAATGTTGTTTTTTCTGAACATTTTTTAAATTTATGGGCCAGAGTCCTTCCAACATCTTCTATATGTTCATAGTTCATGGAGTGAAAGAAAATCCTGCCTTGGAATAAGGTCCACACACTCAACTCAGATGCAGTTTGAGTTCCACACTCCTTGTCTATATACTAAGCCCCTTAAATTTCATTTTCTGTATAGGTGGGGAATGAATTTTTAGTGTGACAAGCAAACATACACTTCATTTACAAGTAGTGGTGGAAGGATATGTTTGCTCTGGTTGTCACTTAGTGGTCCAAGCCCATAGAAAAGTTCTAGGCCTGTACTTCTTTTAAATAAAAGAGTTAGGATATCTTCTGGTACCTCTCTGGTATATCAGAAATTGGTGCTTGCCTGGAGAAGCTCAGTGTGTTTGAGGATGTTTCCATCAAACTTCAGAGACTAAAACCTTGGTAGTTTCTGGCAGTTGTTGACTTATATATATATATATATATATGTATATATATATATATATATACACACACACACATATTTACTGCCTTAGAGAAAAGTTGTCTGATGAGATATGCTGAGCAGTGGTATCCTCCCTCACCTGCCACACTCTGAATTCTGTCTACTTCTCAGCTATATCAGTCACATTTTCAGCTTCTTTGGCCTCTGGTCAGCATCTGTATGCAATGGAAATGTAATCATCTGATACTGATACGTGCTTTTTTTTCTCCCTGGGATTCTTCCTCCTAAACAATATTTAATGTAGAGTAAATGGAGGCACTTGATTTTCCTCTCATGTAACATGAGTTTCCTGTACATGTGATGCATGCAAATAACAAAGCAACTTACTTTTCTTCCAAAGTAGAGCTAGCTACTTTTCAAAGAGGCACTCTGAGCATAAAGGTAGTCCATAAAGTAAATGACCATCAGGTGGCTAAAAAGCCACACCTTAATTGAAAACCACCTTAGCTTTACAAGATGTTTTAGGATTTTGCTTTGCATTTCTTTTATTATGGTTGTTGTTGTTGTTGTTGTTGTTATTATTATTATTATTACTATTACTATTACTATTACTATTATTACTATTATCTTTGTTGTTGTTTTTGTTGTCATTATTTCTGATTAATTTAGTTTTCTCTTCATGTGAAGTACATTTTAATGAGTATATTATTAAACATATATAATGCACTGGTCATCAAACTGAGAATTCAGCATTTTTAAACTCATACTAATTGTATGGTAAGATAAAAAACAATTTACTACTTGCAAAATGGCTAGCAGATATATAGTAGCAGGTGATACTCGTTCAACAGATGTAAAAGGTAAAAATCTCATTTACATCAGCTGGTCATTTTTCTATGTTATTTAATAATACTTCTTAAGAAAAATAAGATAAACTTTAACAAATCACTTACAATTGTTTTGTAGATTCTACTCAGCTTGTTTGTTGCTGTTATTTTGGACAACTTGGAACTTGATGAAGATCTAAAGAAACTTAAACAAGTAAGAACAGTTTTTATTGTTCTTGGAAGTAGTTTCAATAAGGCATTTTACTTTACCGGTATTTTGTGTGGCAAAAGATGGGAAACATCTTCAACACAATGAACAAAACAGTATGTGTGGAAGGGAAGCACACTCTGGTCAGTGTGTTAGGGGAGGGCTAAAGATGCTTGGAAAAATTAACTTGCTTGATTGAGTCTCCTCATTCGGGGTCCAAGAAGTCATTCTCTCATGCTTGAAACCCCAAATGTCAATCACATAAAACAAATCTAGAGAGTTCACCTGGGCCTTTCTGACCCTGTGCACAAAGCATCAGAGAGGATTCATAAACCACTTTAAAAGTCCACACCTTTGCTTATTAAATGGCAGCAGCATGGCTTTGTGCTTTAGCTGCCTACTTTGGAAGTGGTGAACAAAAAGCTTTTAAATATATAGCTGTGCTTTAATCTATACAAAGAGAAGCAAAGTCATCAACATTTCCCTATTTCATGCATAAAATAGCATGAGCTAACACATAGGAACTTCTTTAATATTTGGCTTATAGCCATCATTTGCTGCTTTTGTTCGTCTTTCATGTACATCAACAATTGTCATAGAATTATGTTCTTTTAATTCTTGAAAAATAATCACCCAGACAATTGAGATATTTTACATTGAAGTTCTGTGTGACAATATTACAGACTTTTAATTTCTCTTCATAGAGTACAAGGCAGAAATCAATACTGCTTTTGCTGTTGCAATATTAAATATCTGTATGTATTACAAACTTGAAATAAGTTAAAAGGACAAGTATTTTCTGCGACAATGAATACAAGAACTGGATTTCAGTTGATCACTTTACATAAGTGAGAGACCTTACAGATGGTTTTGGGATGGTGGGGCAGCCTTGAGTATGCAAACCGAGTAGGCCAAATCAAGCACATTCATTTTTCTCTTTACCAGTCTCAAGAGGTAAAATTAACTGAAATGAAAATGCCTCAGATGTGTGGTAAGAAATGTCATATCATACTGATAATCTTACAGAAAATTTTTCATAATGTCTGCATGAGTTAGGAGCACAAATCAATTTTCCAAAGTGAAGAGCTTGAGATATGAAATCTGGTGGCTTTTCTGTGAAACAGCATCTTTGATTCATAAACCACTTTAAAAGTCCACACCTTTGCTTATTAAATGGCAGCAGCATGGCTTTGTGCTTTAGCTGCCTACTTTGGAAGTGGTGAACAAAAAGCAATAATGAGAGGCCACCACTAGCAATGCTTGCCACATTTCAGTCTGAAATTTTATTAGCCTGGTAGGAAATCAGTCTCTGTGGTAGCTGTAGAGAACACTTAAATGAAAGACATAAATTTAATTTTTTAAAAAAATCTCTCAACTTCGTAGCTTTGAGACTGCAGCAGCATAACTACATAAGAATGGTGCTGGGCCAGAACAAAACTGCTGCCCCAGCCACCAGACCTTCTAGCTACCATGCCACTGACTGCCTGTTTCCATGACCCAGGTGGGCATTTAACTAGAGCAGAACACTCTGCCGTTGGACATAGCAGCTGGGTTGACTGGCACAATGGTATATGGATTCTACATGCATTATAATGCTTGTTATACCCCATTCTGATGCATAAAAATGTCCAAGGTGGCTGGTGCTGGTTCACTTGTACTTGTGTTTTTGAAATGTTTTCTTGAACAGTAGCGTCTCCTCAAAGACCATTACTCAGTTCTGTTGAATGCAGTCCCTTCTAGTATTTTATGCAAACAAATTAATATTATACAAAGTGTTGCATATTTTAAAAATGCCTAAGGTGAAAGGAGGTAAGGGGTCAGTTCCTGGAGCTCAGTGATATGAGATTACTGGAATGAATGTACAACTCATTGTCTAGAACAGAAAAGGTTTCCTGAGGGGTAAATACGATGGTATCACAGGTTCAGTGCTGGTGGTGACTGTGCTCTACTGTGCTGAAATATTGGTTGTCTTATCTCAAAAGATAAAGCAAAAATAGTTTTTAATTGAATGATATTTTGAATTCTCAACTAAAAAATGGACTTTAAGAAGAAGCAGGATTGTAAGGTATTTGTGATGTTTTAATTGAGACCATTTCTATAAAGAAATAAGTCTGTATTGCTGCACAGAAAAATTTTTGACATCTATAATTAAAAGATGAATCATGTTCCAAGGAGGAGTCAAATAATTCAAGTTGTTAATGTAAAAGACATTGATTGGTTGAAAATAATGAAATTGTAATGCACTCCATCCTTGGGGATGTATTTTTTCCCTGCCTTTACAGACTGTAAAGCTCAAGTCCCAGGGCATTTTGAGATGATGAAATACTGGATTATTTTCTAGGAAAGAAGGAGAATATATTTGTGCCAGCAATCACACCTATTTAATAATCCCTTTTGAGCTGTATTCTTCTTAATTATGACTTAATTTCTTTTCTGGAACTTGATAAGAAAAATTTTATACTTGTCTTTCAAGTTATTGGGAAAGGACTAATTAGTTAATATTTCCAATGTACTCTAGAATGTAAAATGATATGTAAACACTTGGTATTCACGTTGCTTCAGTAAATGTATTTAAATATGAATAAGCTAAAGCAAAAATGCATTAAGTGACTAGGAGATTCTAAGTAAGATTATAATATAATGTATTTAAAAGAAAGTAAACCTTTAGAATTAAATATGCCAGTGCAAATTTATTTAAGGATATACATAATGATTCAGTTTTTAATTACATCATTACATAACAATAATTCCAAAAGCCTGGCCTCAGTGCAAAGAGTGGATAGAGCTCATTTTAATAAACCACTAGTCCATTTATTGTACAGTGTGTTATCCTGTGCATTATTTATTGCACAGTATTCAGACTTTGCTAAAAAGACAAAACTATTAATCTCCTTCCTGTCTTTTTTATGGTACCCCTCTTAGTACGTAGAGCAAACATAAAACTTGTGAAAGATTAATCTAAGTGATTTACTTAGCAGAACAGGTGCACATAAGAATAGAATCTGCTTTTCCAAGACACCATTCAGCTGGTTTAAGAACATAATCATTCTCTGTACCCTTACAGCTCTATTTATTTGCAGTGCCTCTCCCAGCCTCTGCCACTGCCACATCTCATCCTCTTCCTACATCTGCCATCATAGCTCAAGTGAAAAGGGTCTGTGCTATAGCTCATAGTCACATCTGTCTGTGCAATAAACTTAACCCTCTGCAGTGATCCACACTGACCCTAACACACTGCTTAGTCTCCAGGGATGAAACTGATCCTTCTCATCTTCCCATGGGGCCCTTTTCTCTGGCATTCAGCACATCAGTTATACAGATGATATCAAACTTAGGCACAAGAAATCTATCAGCTACAATCCTGACTTCCTTCTCGTTTGTGCCTGCCTTCTCCACACTCTCCCTAAACTATTGCCCCAAAGTTAAAAAGGAACAGAGAGGATTTCTTTGATGTCTCTTGCCTTTTGTGATAGTGTTGACTTTCTATTTAGAAATTCATCCCTCTTAACATTTTGAAGCATGGGTTTCTTTTGCAGCAGCTGTTTTAACTTTTACCGTTAAATTTTCCACATCTTTACTGATTCCATTGTTACTTATTTCTATCAATTTGCCTAGATATGAAGTCAGACTGATTAGGTTCTCACTTCTCATGCTCGAACCTGAATCCCTCCTTTAAAGTTAGTCACATTTACCACTTTCCTTTCCTCTCTCTCCAGAGTTTATTTAGGTGACAAATTATCTACCACTGCTGTATATCAGCCTTGCTGTATCTGAGATCCTTTAGAAGTTGAGAGAGAGTGCTATCAGGTCCTAGAGAGTAAAAAATTGATCTTATGTCAGTTACCTTCCAAAAGCTTCTCTCCTGGGCCTTCTTTGACCTTGTCTTTGGACTGTTTATTTTAATTTCTTGCTTTGGTTTTATTTTTCAGAACACACTCAATTAATAGTCTGTTGCTCTTTTAGACTTCCTGCTTTCCTTATGTCCTTAAAAACTTTCTTACTAGATTTTATTTCTTTAGAAACTATTCCCTCAGGGTCTTGCATGATCTGTCATTATTTTTATACAAAAAAAAAAAAGTTAAAATTTATGTTGGGGATTTTTTTCTCTATTCTTTGTTTAGCATATGAATTTCTTTTGTGAAACGTATTCATTTGCTTTTGAGTCTTCTTTGCACTCCATCTGACATTGCTGGTCTTCTTGACCTTCTTGGAGTTTTTCTGTAGGTGGTAGATGTATTCTGCTGATAAAAAAGGATATTTAAAGCTACTCCATACACCCTCCCCCTTCCCAGTTTCTGTCATTTGTCCATTTCTTTAAATTTCTTTTCAAAAGCTTTATGATTTTAAGTAATTAATTTTTTAATTTAAATTCAGTGTAATAGATGGATTTGACCTTCTACTTGTAAAGTAAAATCTGAGTTTAAGACCATTTTTATCACTGTTACAGAAGAACTTTTTGAAATAGTTCTTGCTTAGTACTAAACCATGAGGTACTTCTTCACTTAGGTGTTCTCTGGCTATGTAAGCAAGGGGTCACTTATGAGCAAAAAGTTAATATCTTTCTTCTGTCCTTTCCTAAACACACATGAGGGTAAACAAAGGCTTTCCAGTGTTATTACTGCTTGTCTTTGGCCTCAAATACTATTTTGCATTTTGAAATTACTTTATAATCCTCATCTGTGCATGTGCAGAATACTTCTTCCAGTTCAAGATGCAGTTTCAATGCAGGTGGATCCTGTGCTGTTTGTATATGCATTTACCTTATTCACTGCATGGATTGAAGAATTTCTGTAACATATAGCACCAGTCTTTCACAGATAATACATTGCTTGTTCTGCATAGTCTGATTCTGTAGGATCCTATTGCCTGTTACTTCTACCAAATTTCTGAGATGTGTTTTGGGTCAGCATTACGGAGTTTTTAATAACAGAAATTCTAATTCAGCCATGGAGGTTTTTAATGTTTTATTATTAATATAAAAGCCTGTCTGTATATGTATTATTCTGGTCTAGTTTCATGTCCTCTCCTTAATATGGCTTTATTTTTAATGTTTTTCTGTTTCCTATCAGAATTTTAAAAACTTTTAGGATTCCCATAGCTTCATTCTATACAGAGAAACTCGTGTTTGCCTTGTTGACTACTCCATTCAGACCTTACTCTACTGTTTAAATACCTGCTCCTTTAACAGCTTTTGCAGCTAGTGAAGTTCCTTAAAATTTTTTAGAAGGTTTAAACACCTGGGTAGAATTCATCTCACTTCACCAATATATTATAAAATTGTATACGCAGTTTGAAATATTCATGTAGATTTCCTTCTCTAGGCCCTGAAGAGTAGCAGATACTTTTGGAGGACAACTTTGAGACACATTTTTTTAATAGGGCAGCTACAAGAAAATTGGAAGCCAGCCATGAGATTATCCTCAAGCCACCCTCTCTGTATGAATGATCTTTCCTTCATCTGCAGCATAGTCTGTGGCTTACAGCAATGCAACCTGTATGGCACTGCTCCCCAAGCCTATATCCCAACTTTCCTGGGAAAGCACACAGGAATTAACACTACTCTGTCTTTGGTCTGTTCTTATATCTCAGAACCCTTTGGCTGGTCCTTGTCAGAAAAAGGGCACTGGACCTTTGATATAACCCAGTGCACTCATTCTTACACCCCTGGTGTTTCATAATCTGAACTGGATTTCAGAAACAATTTGCAAATAGTACAAGGATAAGCCCATCAGTGGCTAAAACCATGTGCATGGTCACTTTACTGTTTTATAATCCCACAAGGGAAACACCAAGCATCTCAAGCATCTCTGAGTATGAGCTATGGTCTAACTTCCTTGACCATGTAATCTTACCTCTGTAATCTTATTTTCAGGAATTCCAGTGTAAAACATTTTTTTTTATTATATCTATATATAATTTTAACAATATTAAAATATAACATTTTCTTCATTTACCTTATGCTTGTGATAACAAAGCCAGCTTACCTCACAAACTTTGGAGGGTTTATCTTAGAGTTTGTGTCAGACAAGATTATTGTATTCCTATCTTAGTACTGGAGAATCAAAGCTGAACTGACATCCCTAGGTTCATACACAAATTGCCAGTACAATGAGGAATCAAAAGAAGTCTGGTTTAGGGCTTAGGCCCCTTGAGTCAATCAGGAACATACATCCACTTTTAAATTGTTGAAATCCCACATAAGTGTAGTTCTCTGCTTCAAAGAGAAAATCCCTTAAGGAAGATCAGATTTTGGTCATATCACACATGTGCTGTCTATGCTCACTATTTCACACTCACAACACCAGTACAGATGGCATCCATTACTAAAAATATTTTCCCCATGCCTTACGACCTGGCAACAGAAATTCTTTGAGGAGTAAACAACAACATGCAGTGGGGACATTTTTCTTCTAATTTGATTAAATTCACACACTCCTCAGTGAAGGTACTTGTCAGATGTACATGCTCCTTTCCCTCCAGTTCTGCTCCACACCATGAAATAGATATAAGGGGTTTTTTCCTCCTAAATCCATATCAAAGCAGCAAGTGATGCAGAGGTGTATATGTATACCTGTATATCATGGTATATATCTATTTCTACTTATAGTATACATGCATATTTTTTTAAAATGAGCTGCCTTTAGAATTATATTTGAAAAGTAACAGATTTATATCATGTTCATTTTCTCTCTTAAATTTCACTTTTAACTCTTTGATGTTGAAAACAGAAATTTTCATAAAGAAACTGGGAGATAATGATAGATTCTTTGCTGATTTTGTTAACATAGGTTCTTGTTTTCAACAACATTTAATGTCTGAACATCTAAATTTGATGCTAGTGGTTCAAGATCACATTTTGAAATGCTTAGCAGCTTTGCAAAAAATAGGCAGTTAAGCAAATATTAGTGCATTTTGCAGAGCTTTCACAGTAAAAGCATAAAAGAAATAAAAGAAATCTATTAGGTAATCTATCTCATAAGAAGGCACAATTGCAGTAGAATAAAGTAAATTGGGATTTTTGAGTTCCATCAAAAATGGCAGAACTATGATGGAATCTTGTTCTGTAATGTTTGGGGGGTTTTGGTGGTGGTAGTGGGGGTAGTGATGGTGATGGAGACAATGGGGAGGTCAGTAAGCAGAATAACAAAACTTTTAATATTTTTATATTTTATTCAACTCTCGAGAGTTTAGAAGCAACTATCTTCAAGTTTTTGAACACTTATATTCAAGGAAAAAAAATTCTCATTCATTTAGATAAAGGCTGGAATTTTCTAAAGTCTAAGGGACAGGATTCGTGTCACTTTGTTAGCCATGCAAAATGTTAGGCATGGAGTCTAAGTTAGTCATCTGCACTTGCCTGTAGTCATAGTTACCCTCCAGAGAATGATTCATCCCATCTAAGTTGGGTGCTCCCTTTTTTCTGTTACAGGGGAAGTCTAGACAATTAATTAGGCAAACTACCTGATTTTCAGTGGATAACATTAAACGACATAAATATCCAAGTTTAATGAATTAGGAACCCATATTTCATTAACATTTAATTACACGGGTGCTTTCACATTAATGAAGCCAAAAATCATAGTGTGTAACAGCAGGCACCTTACTGAAGTGCCTAGGCTGGGATCCTAATTTGGGTTAGGGACACAGATGATAATGGAACAAAGAAGGATAAAAGACAACATTCAAAGCTGGTCATCTCACTTCATTCAGAGCCTGCATTTGTGAATTTAGGTTCATAAAATTGCAGGTCCCTGGCATTGGCACTTCAATTAGTTTTCTAAGGTACATGGCAAAGATTTGACCTCTTTGAACACAGAGGTTCCTGATTTCCACCTGGCTTGGTTCAGAAGGCAGTACTGGCCCTGTCTCACTTGTGGAGCAAAAGGTATGCTGAGAGGCAAAAGCAGTGTGGTCTGTGTGAAACCAGACATTCACATATGGGAATATGTCAGAAATGTGGCTGTCACACATTTTAATGTATAATACTAAGACTTTGTAGTTATGTTTGGTCTTAAAAGATAAAATTACAAATAATTACTTCCCTAGAGAATGAGGCTGTCACTGCACTGCCAATGATGTTGAGGATATGCATCTTATATTCTCTGCAATGAAATGTTAGTAAGTGTTGCTGTGTCAACATCAAGATACTGGAATTCCTTTTTTTGAATTTACTGTGTTGTTCCATTATTATTCTTGCCAATGTGCTTATCACCTTTCTCCACTCATCACCACCATTATCTCAGGTTACTATTTTCTCAGCTACTGCTCTTTTTCTTTCACATCCAGAAATAGTTAAGTGTCATCTGTTCTTTACTTTAGACCATCCATTTCTTAGTGCCAATGGTTGCTTCTCCATGATCATTGTCAAAGAAGTTTACTCATCCATCCATTGCTGGAAATTTGCAAAATAACTATCTGTTTATTATGAGAGCTTCCATAAATCCATGGATGCAGCATTGGTTTCCTTGAATCTCTCATTTTTGAGGGTATCTCTCATTTTTCAAGTTGGCTCTTGCTCTGAGAATGTTCATTCCTCTCTTTTTTGGACTAAAACATCCTTCTAATAATCTTTTATAAGTGTTTCTGTGTCCCAGGAATATACCTTTTGCTGAAATTCATGATGTGGGAGAAAATTTACACAAACTAGGTTTCTAACATGAAAGTCACACTGACAGAGATAAAAATAATTTAATAATGTTTTCCAGAATGAAATACAGAAGTCAGGTCTGCAACCTAATCTTCCATCAGCTGTTTTGTCTCTCACACATAGCATCTTTCTGCTTTCAGTGCTTGGGATGGTTGCAGATTTTGACTCATTTTTAGATTTGGGGTTTTTTTTGTTGTTATTGAAATTAGATACCAGGAAAAGAAAGCCAAGGTTTTACTACTGACCCCTTGAGTATACATTTATGATGATTGGTGAAGCAGTCAATCTGCCTGTTTATGCATTTTCATTTTTTGTTTGCTATTTTCACTATTTCTAGATACTAAGCTGTGAAATTTGGTTTCCATACACTCTTGCCCTTCAGATATTCATAATGTCATGATGTAAAGCAGTTCTAACAACCTGAAAGAGCTCACTTCTCTAGTGAAAATACATACTATTTTTATAGCTTCTGCTAGATGCTCCTGCTGCTGCCTTTTTTTATTATTGTCTGTAGAACAAATGAAGGGAGCAACCTAAACTAAGTGCACTGCTTATTTGTCTTTAACTTCTAACTGTGAGCTTCTAAGATTAAATATTTCTGCTTTCATCCATTAGTTTTTGTCAAGAAGTCTTCATAATTAAGCCCCTGTGAGAGCCTTGCAGAGGTGAGGGCTAGCAGAAAGGTGTATTCAGCAGAACTGGTCATGGAAAGAAGATGAGTTAAAATCTGACTGTCAGCCAAACTGAAGTCTATGTTCTCTAGTACTGTGAAGTGAGACCAAGTTCTACCTAACCTTGGTTCTGGTAGGAGAAGAAAGCTTGTTTGGTATGAAGGATAATTGAATTGATAATTCTAGCATCATGTGATGCCACAAGCAGGACAAAAATAAAAGCTTGTTCTTAATGTGGATTTAGGAATTGAGAAAAAATAATCAAGCTGCTTGCAATAGCTCTAGGAACTGAAACTGTTAATGCTGTCTGTTAATCTTTGAATTGGGATTTCAGCAGATCTGCATCAAGCTTCTCTAAAAAGCCTTCCCGATGTCAGAAGAAAATCATTCAATTCTAGGAGATCAAACTTTCCCAGCTCATTTGCTGAAGCTGCAGCTTGTATAGGAGTTCAGGAGTTGCAACAGATTCTCTCCATGAGAGCCATAATGGAACCTACATTTATATTTGGCACCACTCATATTTTCTTTTTGTTTCAAATGTGTTTGCCTCAAAAAACTGAGTTGAGAGCCTGTAATGCATTTAAGGATTAGTGAAAATAAGTGGGGAAAAATATTTGTGGAAACTTGTTTAAAGCTGCAATTTGTAAGAGATGGTAAGAGTGTCAATAGATACCTTTTTATCTTTAAGTTGTGACTGAGAATGCATATTTTTATGCATATGTGTGGAAATTTCTCTGGCTCTCCCTAGGTTCACAATAATGTGACAATTTGGACTAAGCATGAGCAGGGGCAGGAGAAAGTCCTAAGATCTTTCACAATAAGATTAGAGAATCATTAGGGTTGGAAGATCATCTGGTCCAATACCCTTGCCAGGGCAGGGTCACCTGGAGCAGGGGACACAGGAACATGTCCAGATGGGTTTTCAATTTCTCCAGACAAAGGCTCCATGAGCCCCTGGGCAGCCTGTTCCAGTGGTCTGCCACCCTCAGAGTAAAGAAGTTTAACATACCTTAGGTATGTTAAATTGTCTTTCCATTGTGTTCTTTCCTGTAGCTGGAATGCAGAGTACCCACTTTGCAAAGCCACTTGCCTTTTACTTTTTTGCTTATAAGTCAGGGGATTCCAGACATCAAGTTAAAATCTAAGATGGGACATCTCAGACTCAGGCAAGGAACTTGTAGAAAAGGTATAATCAAGCACCTAACAAAGAATTCAGATTCATTTGCATTGACCACATCCTTCTGAAAAGAAATAGGTACTTCAGTCATATTTAAAATATTTCAGTAAGGTTTTTAAAAAGGAGAGAAAAATAAACAACAACAACAAAAAAGAATCTTAATATTTATCTTCTAAAACATACAAAACCCCTCTGTATCAGATATATTTTGGTTATACAGTCAGTGTCTTGGAGTAGTTAAAAATCTTACAATGTACTACATTCCATTTTGCACTAAAAATAACATGAATTCAGGGAGAATAAGGTACCCCCTAGGCAGTAGTATAAGCAATTATGTTCAGGGCAGAAAAGCACAGATCAAAATGTCAGGAGAAGCTCTTCTTTCTGTAGTTGTTCCCATGTTCTTTGAAAAGAGTTTAAGAAATTTAAGACCTCCTGAGTGTACTTGCAGATGCTTGTTTTTCTATTCTATGCATCTAATTATCATATTCTGAATGTATATTTTGGGTCTGCTTACCATAAAAACATAGTATATATTTTTACTCTCTAATAGTAGCAGCCAGTGATTTTGAAACTACACAGACATACACGTATGTGCCAAGCATTTCAGAATCTTTAAAGTTTTTCTCCGTTTCAGGTCCTGCAAATACCTCTGCCACACGTGCATATGTCAGTGCAGGTGTACATACACACCCACAAACACGCACACACACACCCCCACACACACTAACAAACTTGTCAAACATACAGGATTTTTCAAAGTGCCTGATTTTTGAAGTTTGCAGAACAACAACAGACCCCTTTTAAAATCATGCCAGTTTTATGAAAGTGCTGAATATATTCCCAAAGCTTGAAAATGTATGCATATGCCTTATATTGTTCTTTAAAACAAAATCCTTAAATCCTTAACAGCTCCAACAGTGCCTCAAATGAGTTTCCTTCTGTTCAGCACTTTTTCCCCCTATTGAGCATGTCTTAATTCCACAATATTATTTTATCCATTTTCAGTAATGTAATGATATGGAGTAACTATATATCTTGTTTGTAATGGCAGTGGATTGTCCTGCTAAAGACTTTTATTTGGGTAACCCAGGTGTACTGTGTTTAAATGTAAATCCTTTCAGACCTCTACCCTAAAATTACTGCTCCCTTAAGTACAGTGTTGCTTGCTATTCAACATGATGGTCACTGACATCAGAGGAAAGCCTCTCACATCCTAGTAACCCATAGCTTCATGCCTCTCTAATAGCTCTAATTAGATCACTAAATCACAGACTTTTCTGAGCTGGAAGGGACCCACAAGGACCATCGAGTCCAAATCTTTCAGCAAATAGCCCATATGGGATTGAACTTGCAACCTTAGCATTATTGGCACTATGGTCTATCACTATCAGTGTCACCTGAAAGTAGAATCAAGGCATTCACAATTGCTTGGAAGTTCCTTGTGGCCAGTGATTGGTAGAATTTCACCATATATTTTTCTGGTAAAAAAATAAAGCAGTGCCAAATTGTCCTTAGAAATTTATTATGAAGTTTGCTGAGGAAGAATCTCTAGGGTTGGAATAAACCAACAGATCTCTGGATCAAAGCAAAGGTCTCCCTGGATCAGTGTCTAGTTCCTGACAGTGGCCAGAAAACTATGTTCAGGAACTAACACAAGACAAGGGAAATCAGAAAGTGGTGTTTCATTCTCTGGTGATATTTCATACTTGATAGTGATAGTCACTTTCCAGGGACACAGGAACCTCCAGTGTCCAACATGGTGTATCTTTGTCTAGTACTTCTTGATGGATCTTTTTTCTTGCCTGTCTGTTAAATCTATTATCAAATGTGTATATAGTCTAGCATTTACTGCCTGCAGGAGCAAAGATAAATTTAACAATGCACCTTGTGAAATGATATTTCTTTTTCCACTAATGAGTCTTCCACTTGAATTTTTCATTTGATGCCCTCTAGCCTTTGATGTTCAGTCATTCCAGTCAAATGCTTCCTCAGTGCTCTGTCTTTCCTACAGTGCTTGTTACTACTTCCTATGTTTTCTGTCTTTGTGCACCTGTACATTTAGCTTTAGAATCAGACCAAAGTTTCTTTTCACTGGGTAACTCTATTTTAAGTGATCTTTTGCAAGAAAATTTGGCAGTTAAACCAACACATTTTGGAAAAGTCATGTTTAGTATTTCCTGAACACACATGCTTTTTTTGTTGTTTTTTTTCAAAGTAAATACATCAGATGTGAAATTACTAAAATAAAATTTCTGTAACATCTTTTCTTGAGAGTTTTCTTCTTTTCTTTTTAACAAGAATTCAAAATACCTAGTCCATAATAGAAAAAGTACTAGGAAGTCCTGTCTGTCTCCCTGCATGCAACTAGCTTGTTGATGCTTTACTGGTCCTGTTTTTCATGGATTTAATTTTTTTCTTTCTCTTTGTTTCCATTTGCTCTCCTCAGATCTCTTTCCTGGTGAGGCAGCTTAGTATTTGAAAGGAAGGTATTTATAGGGGAAGTCCAGGCCATCCAGATGCAGTCCTTATTCATTCAGAAGACAGTTCTGATGTTAATCCTGTTAATACCAAGGAGTCTCACTATCCTGGTCATGCAAACATCATTTTGGTAGGCCTATTAACAACTCCTTTATTCAGTGAGGAGCAAAACTGTACTCACACTTTATGACCCAGTTTTACTTTTCAGTGTGAATCATATTTTCTTCCCCTCTCCCCTGATTCTTGTTAAGTAGAGCCAGAGCACAGTTCACTTCTGCTTTTAATTGATACCACAAACGATGACAGGTCAAACACTGGTAATTGGCTTTTTGAGTACGTGGCTCCAAAAGCTTTGTTGAGTGATACCTCAGAAGTGACATTTTGTCTAGCACTAGAGGAGGAGTTGGAAAAGACAGGATTTGGGATGCTGAACACGTTTGGTCAGAATACATTGGTGGAGGAGCCCTGTGCCTTTCACCCAGCACCTCCAGGCACTCAGAGGATCCAGGAAGATGCCGATGACAATTTCAGCAGTTACATCACTTCCAAATTTTGTGTGCTGAGGCTTCAGCATTAAAGTGGGAGTTTCAGCATAGGGATTTTTCATGAACATATTGTGTGAACAAGGTGTTATAATTGGTATATCTAATTTAAACACATTTAGCATAAAATTTTATATATGTGAATTTGTGTGTGAAAATCAAGGAGCTTTTTTTAAGCCTAGTTAGAGTTACTTGCCTCTAGAGTATTTTTATTCTGAGAACAGTGCTTGAGGTAATTCTAAGTGGGAAATAACTATAAAATAGAGTAAAAATGAAAAATTACCTTTTCATTATATCTGATTCCATGTGAATGGATTTTTAACAAGTGGCAGGAAAGATAGGTGTCAAGCACATTTCATTAACCAATGAAAAGTACAGTAATTGTTCCACACTGAGATTTATGTACTACATAAAATGCATAAAATCCTTCTTTCCATCATAGAGGAAAGATAGAAATTTCACAAAATTCAAGTTGGTCCCCTATTCCTGGGACTGATGCAGAACATTTAAATAGGCATTATTCCAAAAGTAGTAAGCTTTACAGAGACTGTATCCATTTCTAGAAAACAAGACAACCTTTCCAAACTGGAAAATAAGGTCATCTGGAAAACTTCTCATGTGAGACTATTTTTTTTTTTAATAACTAAGAAAGTTTTGAAAGTCCCTTGAAGGCTGCAACTTCTAGAAACAATTGTTGTTTGAATTTTTTTCTACCCCTTACCTCATCTGTCACCTTTTTAAAAACAGCATCAATGGATCACAAATTCTGGATGATAAGTTTTATTCATAATGGTGAAATAAACACCTTAGTATTAATTCCTGTTGCCAATTCCTGGTATATGCAATCTGCCAAAAAAACTCAATAAATTCAAGAGGGTTTCTTCTGGAGGAAGGTTTTATGGTATAAAATGGTATAAAATAGAGACCTTTAAATATTCTAGCCAAGAATCATATTCAAAGCACACATTTTTCAAGGAGGAGGGATGGGAGTCGTATTTTCTATGAATGTGGGAATAGCAGCAACAAAAATGTAAATGTAAGCTTCTGCTGCTTCATGTATATCACCAGGGAATAAAATGCTTACCTAGCTTTTATATCACCAGGAGCTCATTTAATCTTTATTTTTTGTTTTATTTAGTTGATAGCAAAGGAAAATGCAAGTGCTTTTCAAGGCACATAGGTGATTCAAATTGCTCCATCCTCTGCATTAAGGGATAGTCTTGCAGCAGCAATGAAGGGTTTATGTAGCATTACGAGCTACTTTGATAGCAGTTGAATTTTTTAAAATCCATGCTAAGTTTGCCTTTGTACCCTTCTACCCACAGAGGTCTGCATTGCCTTTTCTGAACTGTGTTTTAGGCCCATAGGAGCCTGTGAGTCTATGCACTTGTGTACACATTGTAATTAACTTCTGCATTCTCAAAAAAAAAGTAGAGGCCTGGCCTTTGCATGAGATATAATTCCTTTAAATTTTTAATTCCATTAAAAAGAGCTAGCAGCTTAGAAGAACTAATTAATTATATTTTTACTGCATTTTCTTAGTACATGAGTCTAAGACAGTCACTTCTTTTCCACTTAGAATTCAGAGGACTTCTCCTTTTATAGCTCCTCAAGAATGGATCAGTCACTCTTTTTAAAACGTGACAGAAGATGAGGAAGCCTGGGGGTTTTCCTGCATAATTTTCAATGAGTGGGAGCACTGTTTCAGAATGAAGGCAGAATTCTTACACATACCTTTCTCTTTAAAGAAACAGTCCATCACCACAAGGACACAAAGAAAAAAATCTCCATCTCTTGTGAGAAGGAATAACAGAACTCAGGAATCTAGCCCTGGCTAAAATTTCATCAGCAAACTTGTGTGGGAGAAAGAGCAGCCAGTAACATCAAATTATTTCTATTTTCACCTAGCCCATCCAAGAAAGTTTCTGAAGTAGTTGGGATCAGCCTTTGTGACCTCTCAATTACCACTTGTATAGGTTTGTCTCTACGTGTCCTTTAGTAAAATAAATCTTCTGTCTGAATTTCTGTGCTGGAAAAATATCGTGAAACTGTAATGAATCTAAAACTCAGACGACTTATGTCAAATTAAATGTTCTGCTTCTAGTTCAAAATGGACAAGCCAACCATGCACAAAAAGGCAAGGGGCAGCTAATTTGTGCAAAGACAAAGTGCCTCCTGTTTAAAGAACTGTCCTGGGCTATGGCCTCAGCTACATCGGTGAATTTTTTCTCAACTTTGGTTAAATTTTCCAAGTGAGGATATTTAATTGTAGAAACTATTCCACTATGTGGATGGCAAATACTCAAATCTAAGTTATATTTATTATCTTCTCACAGAATCTAACAGAGCCCAGTAATGATTCAAAAAAAAAGTAGAAGTTATTAAGAGATGATGTATGCATATGCACAACATTAAAAGTGAAGAGCATAATTATCTGTTGTCCTGCAGTTCATAGCTATCACCAAATCATAGAATAATAGAAAAGTACATGCTGGAAGGGACTTCTGAAGAACACCTGGTCCAACCTGTTGAAAGCAGGCCATTAGATGAGGTTACCCTGAGTCCTATCAGGTCAGCTCCTGAACATCTTCAGTGATAAAATTTCCTTGGCTTGTCTAGGCAACTTATTCCAGTGGTTGTCTTCATAATGAAGAATTGATTTTTTCTATCTAGAGAGACTCTTTTTCATGAAGCAAATGGTATTCTTTGCCTCCTGTCCTGTGACTAGGTCTCCTCATGAAGACTGTTCCTCTGTGTTCTCTAGAACTATGTTAAAGATAAAATTTCTGCTCCACAGATCATGTCCAATGTGGCAATCCCTAAAAAATCAAATTATAGGGAGATCAGATCAAATGTACAGCCACATGCATATTTAGCTAAATACGTTTAAGGGAACAAATTATAATGGTGTTTATAATAACAGTACTTGGAAAAAAAGTACAAAAAAGTACTGTGTACCATGATGGATGTTTGCTTGCTCCTGTGAGCAAGGCCAAGAATAATGGACTCATGATCACGTTTGGTACTTACGTTAGTGGGTTTTTAGGAATATTTATCTGGTGTCTCATCTGAATTGTGTTCCTTGTTTCAAATGAAACGTTCTTGCCCTAACTAGAGTAGGTCATCCTTTTTGTCTTTGTAGAGATCATTTATGTGTTGGAAGACATTGTCATATTGGCATGTGCCAGCAAAGTATGCATTTACAAGAGTGTCCAAACACACTGTAACACACCTAAAAAGAAGGAAACACACAGGTTTGCATTGCCACAGCCAATAGAAACAAAATGCCATCTGCTGCACAAGCACCTGCATCACTGTCTGTGACAAATATTTATCAGCATCTACACAAAACTGCTTCCACCTCAGGCAGCACTCACAAATTCACATGGATCACATCAGCTGGCTTTGAGATCTAAATTTATGTTCACATAGAAAAGGTATGTGTCAAGGTTTAACCCCAGCCACACAATTGTTCCCTCACTCTAAAAATCAGAAGAGTAAAAGTAAGAAAACTCATGGATTGGGATACAGACAGTTTAATAGGTAAAGAAAAACTCATACATGCAAGTAAAGCAAAACAAGGATTCGTTCACCAATTCCCGTGATCAGGCAGGTGTACAGCCATCCCTAGGAAAGCCATCTTCCATCACATGTAGCGGTGACTTGGGAAGAGAAACACCATCACTCCAAACATCCCCCATCCTTCTCCTTTCCCCAGCTTTATAAACTGAGCTTGATGCCACATGGTCGGGAATATCCCTTTGGTCAGCTGGGGTGAGCTCCTAGCCTCTTGTGCATCCCCAGCCTCCTCACTGGTGAGCTGGGGTGAGAGGCAGAAAAAGACTTACAGACTGTGTTGAAGAGCTGCACAGCAATAAGGAGAACATCCCTATCTTGTCAGCACTGCTTGCAGCAAAAATGCAACACACAGCCCCATGTCAGCCACTATGAAGGAAATTGACTCTACCCCAGCCAAAACCAGCATGAAACTAAGTAGTAAATCAAGTTGGATGTGCCTTTTGTCCCTGCTAGTTTTAGTGGTGATCTATCTCATGGAATACCCCATACACTGCATAGAGCAGCCTTTACAAATCACATAGAATAAAAGTTTTGCATGTATGGGTAAAATTTCAGGCGTCGTATACTTAGGTACTAAGAGGACCTAGGTAAAAGTTATTTTCCTTGTTAAACTGTGAGCAGGGACAGAAAAATTCTCTACAGATTGAGTCATTCATCCTTATGACCTCTCTGCTCTTCAGCATTTTAAATACCCCTCGTTGTCTGTATCCTGATAGAAAGTCAAGATGTTGAATTCCTCAGTCAATCACGACCTGGTTCACTGAGTGTCTCCAGCTCTTTTTTACGTAAATGAGAGCTGCCTGCAGTGAGAACCTTTGAAAGTCTGCCCACAATTACAATTTCCCAGATTGGCTCTGTTTTTCTGTGAATCTGACAGGGCAGATGAAGATGTGTGTCTCAGCCACATTTAGGTAAGGACCATTTGCAAATCTACCTCCACGAATCTCCCTTTCTGTAGAAAATAGGAGAGCAAAGCAAATATTAAGAGTCTCTGAATTGTCTTGCAATGGTAATTTCTTTGCTTCCTATGCAGAAGCACCCTTTCAGGTTGTAATGAACTTTATCCTGAATCTTGAAGATGAACACCTTGTAACTAGTCAATATTGAATATTTACATTTGTACAAGAGCAGAATTCATACATCTTGTGCTTTTGTTCACTTGAAAATGTTTTAGTTGCTTGTTGTTCATTACATATATAGTTCATAACAAATAAAGATACCTAGTTTACATGAAGTCTCAAGCAGTTCCCCCTGGTGAAATGGAGCATGTAATGCATTTTCTATTATAATGGATATTCTTTTGTAACTCACTAGCCTTTGTATGAAAACAAAAATGTTTCTGCTACTTATGCCAAGAGAAAAATAATGAATATGAAAATGGTATTTTTCATATTCATTATGGCATTTATATGTGAAATAGCTATTAAAACAAGAATTATGCATGTTAGCATTAAATTTATGTTTCGTTTTCATTATCTGTTTTAAACTATCCATCAAATACGTACCTACCCCTGAACTGTTTTAAAATAAAGGTGGAGTTTATCTTATTTAAGATAAATATTGGCAGCATTAGGTTAATGGTTTGACTCTATGGTAGGCTTTTCCAACCTAAATGATTCGGTGAATCTATAAACTATTTTATCTTCCTTATGCTAGAGAATTTTGTCAAAGATACTAATTTAGCCAGTCTGTATCAAAGCTGTCCAGGACATGCTCTCTGTCCTTAAAGCTGGCTGGCTGGCACAGCCTGGTTTGTACATACAGCAAAGTGATTTTCCTCTCCCCAAACTACCTAGCATTTAAACAGCAAGTGCCCAATATATGAACTGACCTCTACAAGTGTCTCTTCATCACTTTTGGCTATAAAAAAAAAGACCATAACTAAATTAATTTAGGCGAGTACTTCAGTCTAAAGGCAAGAAGCTTGAATCTGGTCTGATAAACACAATCCTGGGGCCTGGTTACAAACGCTGACTGCACAGAATCTTGGATTGCCCATTTTTTTAATTTTATAATACTTGCCTCTGCAGAGGCAAAAATACTTGGAAATAAGGCTAAAGTGTAAACCATGTAGCAATGTTTGCCAGTCTGTAGTCAGTATGAAGTAATAGTTCTGAAAAATTCATCTTATTTATCTCAGTTGATCACAGAGAAACTATGAGAATTTGGATTCCTGTCTCCTTTTAGATAAACAGACTACATATCTTAGCCAAATTTTGGTAGATAAGTTTTACACTATTCAAATTGGAATCATATCTTGTCAGCAGCATTTGTTCCTGAAGAACTGATAGGAGCTAAAAGTATTGGAAGTTATTAAAAATCTCACATTTGTTAAATCTTAATCAATATCTGTTAAATTTGGAATACTTAGAGCAAAACTGAAGAAAAAGTTATCTAAATGAACAACTAGGGAATAGCAGTCATAGCACCAAACCATACTACACAGCATATAAACCCTGTGACAGAGAAAAGTTGTTTATTAGAAAGACAGATCTTGTGCCTATGAGAAACACATGTATTCTGGTTCCTCCATCTGTCAGGAACTTTTCAGTTTATTTTACTCTTATATTGTCAACAGTGCCATCTCTACTATGAATGCCAGCAGCACTGTAATCATAGCTTCTGGTATATTTCACTGAAAATTCCTCATGGCAGTGCTGAACGTGGTTAAAATCAATTTAGGTTCTGTGTAACCTACATGGGAGAATTTTTTATTGCTTCCAACATCCCCTTTGTTTAGGTGAAACCAAAGGATGAAATTCACTACTGGTACATCTAAGCAGTAAAAGAGAACAAGACAACAAGCTCAAACACTGAGCCCTTGTCTGTGCACACTGCAAAACTCTTCCCTCACTGCTGGCTCTCTCCTGTAGCTCCTACCACTTTCTTCCAGACAATACTTTGAAATCAAGAAATGTTTCAATTGAGAGACTTCTTTCAAAGAAAGAAGAGACAAGGCTTCGCCAGGTTGGGTTCTAAGACACTGTAGCCTCTCCCACCTCTCGCCAAACTGCCTCTCAGTTAGGCAATGCACAGCCCAAATGTCATCCTACAGAAGTGCTGTGCAGCAGAATTGCACACAAAAGCTCACTTGTTGTTTCCTATGTCTTGAAGAATTGGAAAACCCACAGAAAAATAACTGGTGTAATTATGTCTCAGGGCCACTACAAAGAGCCTGGAGGAAGCAAGAAGCAAACGTTATGGCTTGAAGTCACCATGTACCATGTGACTTTAGGCAAGGATTTAGGCTTTTGTCAGTCTTTTATAAAGCACTGTAGACACACTAATAAGATCTACACTTCATAAATACCTCTTTTTAACATTGTGTTAGTTTTACCCAAATTCTATTTATCTAATTTTCTACACTAATTTCCAGGTTGATTTTACCTTCCTTTTATATCATAGTGCAGGGTGCTTAAACAAAATCAACATTTTTCTTCATTGTAAATGAAATTGCAGGTGTAAATAATAGTAACTGAACATCTGATTTGTGTTGAATTTTAAATCAAATGCAGGTACAAAAATGTTGTTATAATTTGATGCCAAATCTGAGTGTGGGATGTGACAGCTTACCCATATGCATATCTTCTTTTAATATAGCTCATTCATATCCAAAAATCTGCCAGGTCCATAGGATTCCAGAATAACAGAAAGGAAAAAAGGAGCTCATTTAATCTGCCTTTTTGATTTTTAGTTTCTTAATTAACGTCATTTAATGCTAATTACTTGGATTTCATTCAAAGCTCCTTTTGACAAGCCAAAGAAGATGGTAAATCTGAGAACTTGGATAAGTAAAAAATTCTGCAAAGCTGTTGGTTGGGTGCTGGTACCAGTTTCACCAGTAGTGTCTTTCATCTTTGTGCACTCTTGTGCTCAAAGTGTTCGGTGTTGGAGCACATGATATCCTGCTAAGCAGGCAACACAGATACTGCATTGTCATTTTGTTCTTCAAATACAGCCCCTAAAGAAGATTTGCAGTGAAAAATGTTGATATTTAGCAGTGCACTGTAATGTACCAAACAATATTAATTTAAAATCATCCTCTAGTAAGACCTCCTGAACTTTGGCAAAAGGTTTGAACTTTTCAGTCACCATGAAATTATTCTGGGCAGCTGGCCAGTTCCTAAATAGGTTGTGTGGACAACAGTGGCAAAGCTTTTCATTTGGAGTGATTCATTTCAGCCTGTCAACTAAAATGAAAGAGTTAGAGCAGTGCTGTATATTTTATTTTAATCATTTGATTTCGTTGAAATACTTATAGAGCATTTAGGTGAATTTCACACACACTTGCCTCACACCCCATATGAAAACTGCATCTTTCACTCTTTGTTTTGCACGTTACTGGCTCATCTTCCATGATCAGAACTAAATGAATAGAGAGTAAAACAAAAAGTTAGGACAGGTGTGTCTTACCCTTTAGATATGGTTAATTCTGTATCTCCTTTGGCATGTTCTCACCAAAGTGTCGACGTCTTAGAAACTCATTGACTGTGTTACATTTGAGCTTTTGGGTTGTTTTGCCAAGATCAATACTTCTGTGGTTGTTTCTGTTACTAAATCCAAATTGGTGATATTAAGAGATACTCATGTTAGTTTGCCCTTTGAACTGTTCAAGTGATCTTGTCCATATTACCAGACCCTGAAGCACTTCCACCTTTCAGACTGTGAGCTTCCACCTGAGCAAATCATGAGAATGCTCCATGTGCAGACACTTCTCACATGCTGCTTCCACAGGACAGGATGTCAGCTGGAGGGCAGGTGTGACACTGCCTTGCATTCACCTGAATATCTGAAATGCACTGTGGCATGTCTCTTCTGCCAAACACAGGGAGAGATTATGGAAATGCAGCTCTCCTAATCAGCTCCTGATGCTTGCCTCATTCCAATTCTTTGGTGATTTTTCCACAACTCTGCTATTTAAAGGAGTTGTTGTTTGTGCTTTAAAAGAACTCCCTACCTTCTCCCTGACCACATTTACAGTGGTTACTACCTGGATGACCCTTTTTCTCATGCACAGCCATTACCTGCTGTCTCCTTTACTGTGCCCTGCCTCTCCCAGTCTGCCACTTTCACCACCACTTGCCCTACTGTGTGTATTTAGGACAACCACTTACAGGTTGTCTTCATTTCTAAGGCCCCAGATCTCAATTATATGAAAGGTGATTTTGGCAATCACATTTTTGTAAGGAAGCCTTGAAGTCAAAAATAAATTTACAACTGAAGCTGCAATAAGTAGTATGGGTGAGACTGTACCACGTAACACCTGTGCCATTGGAGAGAACTGGTACAACAAAGCAGTGTCTGCTGCCACCCCATTCAGTGTGTGCAGGTCAGAAGGGTTTTCTTCAGAACAGATTCAGTCTCACACTGGACTACCTGTCCCATCACACGTGAGGTTCAAAGCCACCCTAAGGACCAACCATCAGTTGTGATCCTTAAGCCTGGACTGCATTTTTGTGTAACCAAGGTGGAGCCTGCGGTTTTGTTTCCTCCAAGAAGAATCTGGTTTGCTTACCAACACAGCACATAAGCTGAACCAGAAGAGAAGAAGTGCTAATGGTTCAGACTTCAAACTGCTCCAAACCAAATGGAGACATGGCCATAACGCCTTTTTTTGAGAAAAGGATCACACAAACATTCTCTTCACCTGTAAGTCTGCCTCTCTCACAGCTGTCTTTTGGATTGAGCTAAGACAATTATGTGAACAGATCAGGGAGACATTGGTTTTCAAGGACCTGTAAGTATTATTCAAACAACCACAGGAATCCCAAATTAAAATATCCTCTCTGACACTCCTCACCATCTAGGTGCTATTTGGAAAAGTGCTTCTGATACGTGTTCAGAGTGGACAGTTGTACTGTGTGGGTTGTGCCATTAAATCTGCTCCTGCAAACTCAAGCAGCATTTGAGTAGTGAGATAGACACAAATTTCCTCAATGGCTTTACATATGTTAATGTTTTTACTATCCACAAGACAATTTAGCCAGGCCAGGATGACAAAATATTGTTGAACATTCCCAGTAGGCTCTTGGGCTGCAGATGGAGGGCTATGTAGAGCAAATCAGGCCAGTGTGCATTTACTTGCTAATAATAAGAGTAATAAATAAAACTTAAAAAGCATAGAGAAAAATGTCCTGATATTTTATTTGACTTTATTAGGTTATTTGGGTCTAGCTGTTGCCAGAAACATTCTGCACCAACATAGCCCCACTCAGTCCTATACCTTTAAAAATATACGTTTGTCAAATGTTAGAGAAAGTTGAAATACAAAGGTTCTAAGCAGCAATACAAAACAGGATGTGTGTCATATGGAGCAACAATTACACCCTAAGTGCACGGAGAAGAACTCAGGGAAGCTAAATGCCTCACACTCCCCAATATGTAATATTATCACAGCATGAGTAATTGGAGATATTCTATGGAACTGCCTTGACTTTAGGTTATTTTAAAGCCTGTCTTAAATCTTTCTCCTATCTCCTTCTTTACCTTTTGAACTATATAGTTTTCTGCTTTCAAGCTCACCCTGCTCTGTTCTGCAGTAAGACTTCAGACAACATTGCAATACTCTCTATTCTGCATACACTGACATAAAAACAGGAGTTCATAGCTGTAAGTGACATTGTCTGTGCCAAAAATATGCATATTTATGCAATGTTTTCTTATCAAAAAACAAGTTTCAGAAGCTGAAAACCTTTTTTTTCCTCTAAAAATAATCCCTTCCCAAAGCTTCCAACAGTACAATGTCGCAGAAAAGTCCTGTTAGATTATCCAATTAATTTCCTTGTCAGTGAATGATTTCTTTTGGCAATACTCTGACATTTCAGGGGTTCTGACTAGTATGATTTTGAAATGATGAGGCACTTCCCTCTAGAAATCTCTCTGAGCACTCAGAGATATCCCCATAAGCCTAGTAATCCTTAGTCTCATCCTAGAAATTCTATTTCTAAATTTCATCCTCTCATTCCTTTATTTGGTGTACACTTTTGTATTCTTGAAGTAATTTGTTTTCAAATATTTCTTACATAAATTTACGTCATCTCCCCTGCTCTTACTTTATTATCAGTTATGGTAGATGTGGAATAAATATTGGGACTCTTCAGTCTTTCTCTTCTTTTTTCTCTGTTGTCCCAGTTGGTTTACACAGCCCTCCCCTCCCTTCATGGCTCTCTTCAGCACTATTTTGTCTTGTCTGTGAGAAAATGGTAAAATGGCATTTAGAAATTAATGCATACCCTGAAATGTTCTCTTCGGAGCAGCACAGAGAGGAGCTGGGGACTTCTGTATCATTTTTCATAGCTCTGTTATATCTAAACAACAGAGCTTGGTTATGAACATAACCTTTGGCTGGTAATGTAATTGGTGCCCAAACTGGCCTTTTGATGCTATATTGAAGTCCAAGTTCTTGTTTAGCTTCTCCTCTTATTCTTTATCTAGAATTTTTTCAGTCTGTTATTTCCTGCCACTGTTTCTAAATGTGTCCTTTTCCTCGTCCAATGTGATATTTGCAACTTGTCACATTTTAACGTCGTGTGTGCTAATGTCATCATTTCTTCCTTTTAAGGATCAGTAATAAAGCAATGAAACAGGTCTGGACACAATACAGATTTATGCAACATTTCCCTTGTATTCTGAATCAGCTTCACCATTAATCACTAGTCTTTGTTTGTAGCTGTTCAGTTTTCTTCAGTTTTCAGTCCACATGACAACTTCTATCCAACTGAGTAGGAATTGATTTTCAGTTTAAGCTGTCCTGTGGCTGGAAGTGGTGATGTTGCTGATAGCATGACAGTGCAGCAGAGGAGTTTTACTTCTATAGCAAGCTGTGGGAGCATGCATTTCACTAGGCAGGGCAAATGAGAGTTAAAGCTCTGTTTGTATTCCTGGGCAATTGCCCCTGGTAAAAATCTGTAGCTGATGTCTATCAGCAGTATTCTCTGCAGGTGCTAATGGTGAAAATGTGTTTTAAAATTTAAGCTTCTAATCTTTTGCTTATAATCAAGGGTGAGAAGGAGAATTGAAATTTCAGTTGGATGCTTGTTGAAATAGTATACAATACACATACAGTTTGAAATAAATGTGAAAACTAATTTCACTGCTTCTTTTTGACTTGGTATTTATTGCAGTAACACCCCTGAATTGCTACATAAAGTAATCGGTATTCAGGAATCGTATCTCTATATCATATCTGTTTATCCTATATCATTTATTTAGCCATTACCTGTCCACATAGATGTATCTGCCTTTTCTGTATTTGGATGGGTGGTATTCCACTGAATAACTGTTTGTGGGTAATTAGAAATGCAACATTTGTTATGTGATTTGCCATAGCTGAGTATCACTGATGTAGATGGATTTTTTTGAGTTCTTTGTTATTACTTACAGTACTCATCTAAATGTAATTGTCCTGTTATTTTGTGTTCAGGGAGCTGGATTCTCTTAAAATTTCTGTCTTTTAAAGTGCTGTGTTGTCTTTGAGTATGAAAGAGCTGTCAGCATATACAGGAAGATGTGCCTAATAAGAAAAGATCATGGGTATTTATTTGATGAAAGTGTTAGAATCTATGAAGAAAACATAGAAATAAGCATATTGAATAGGACACAAATATGCTTTGTATTTTAAAATTAAAATTATTAGCAATCCTCCCATTTTAGGTCTTTCAGTTAAAGGCATGGTATTGTTAGTCATTCGTAATCTTCTAGCACAAGCCATTAAGTCGTATCAAATTTACCTTCTGTAGGTCTTTGCTGCCATCTTCTGTTTCTTTAAATGATTGCTGTTGTTATTATTTGGATTCTGAGTGGGATATTACAGAGCAGTTTCCCTTTCTGTTATTTTTTATTTCCTTGTTTTCAGCTAAAGCAAAGTGAAGCTAATGCAGATACAAAGGAGAAGCTTCCGTTGCGTCTACGCATCTTTGAGAAATTTCCAAACAGGCCACAAATGGTGAAAATCTCAAAGCTTCCTTCAGATTTCACAGTTCCAAAAATAAGGTATTGAAATATTTCCTTTGCTAGCATGCTGTAAACTTTTCTGGGGCCACATAACACCCAAATATTTTTTTTTCTTTTCTTATATGTTAGGCAGATAGTACAGAAAGCAAGAAATGAAACAGAATTAACGTAGGCATTCAAAAGATGTGACATTTTTGGTTTACCTCATTTCTCTTGTTTGGGGAAAAAAATCCTAGCATTCATTATACCTTATTCACGAAAGCAACTAGATTGATCAGAACTGACAAAAGTACAATATAATAGAAAAGTGTGTTGTTTCTCCTCTTTCATTTGGATTTTAGTTTCTTGTCTCACATAGACAACTAGCATTCTAATGAATTCTCATTTAGGTTTTTAAAGATAGGGTGAACTGGCAGCAAATCATTAGAGGGGATAAAACAGACCATCCAGTACCAGTTGATCTATGAAGACCTTGTCCCTGAGTTGTATTTGCATAGTTACCACTTTCTCGTGAAACTCACCTTAACTAAATATCAGATGCTCAGTGATCTACTAGATCATTCTTTACTGTGGGGGTGGTGAGGCCCTGGAACAGGTTGCTTAGAGAAATTGTAGATGTTCCATCCCTGGGTGTGTTCAAGGCCAGGCTGGACGAAGCTCTGAACAACCTGGTCTAGTGGAAGGAAGGGTGGGACAAGATGATCTCTAAGGTCCCTTCCAACCCAAACCATTCTACAAATCTGTGATCATCACAGTACATTTATTTTTGCTCAGTGTCAAAAAAATCTGACAGAAATCCAAGACCTGCTCTAGTATATACAGGCTGCAAAGTCTGCTGGAACAGCACAAGCTGGCTGAACCGTCCTCTCCATGCCCATTTCAACATCCTTAACAAGCACATGCCAGAAGAGAGGATGATGTGAAAGATTGCTGCCATTGTTCTGAGTCTTCTGAGGTTACATCACTTTCGTTAAATTCACAAGGAAGCTAAGGCAACTGGTTTGACCTGTTTATACTACCTTAGCTGAAGGAAAGGAATAATGCTGGTCAGAAGGGTCAGGAAAAGCAACCTTCCAAACCTCAAGGAACCAATCATAGATGTTTTACTTCTAGTACCAAAGGACCATTTCGTTATATGTAGAGGGTGTTCATCTCCTAGTCTTAGTCTTTTTTTGGTATTTCTTTCCAGTTGTGTTTTTCCCAGCATATTCTGTACTCACTCATGATCCTATTAACTACTGAAACAGACTTCAAACTAGCACTAGAAAATCATATCTTTAATCTGAAGCTATTGTACTGTGTAGAAGTATCTCTCCAGAGAAAAATTAGTTTTGACATAGTTTACACTGAAAAGAGGCAACTCTACTGAACTTAAAATATGGCAAGATGAATGTATATTTGTTGTAAACAGAAATGCTTCTGCTTTTCAAACATGGCATATGTGAGGCACAGAATTGCTGAAGCGCCTTAATACTGACATTCAAAGCAGTTATATGAACAGATGTTGTTTGAAATCTTCAAGAAAGAATTTCATGCAGAGAGTATGTTTCCTTTGGATTATATCAGCATTTGATTTACACTGAAGTAGCAACTTGCTGTTTAATGAGCTCAAAAGAGCTGAAAACTGCAAAAGGCTCTTGAATATTTAGCACATAATTGGTAAATAAATAAATAATAAAAACAATAATTTTTTTTCAACCTACATGCAAGAGATCCAATTCTCAATTCAGTTATGGATTTCTTTAATTAATTAATTCAAGTGTTTTAAGTTGTTCTGGCACTCTGTTCATTTATACATCTATATCCCAGTACAACTTTTTCTCAGGAGTTTATCCATCTTACCACTAATGGATTGTGATGAGTCATAAGGAAAGCCAAATATTAACTCTTCTTGGGGTTTTAATGTGTCAATATCCTCTGTTTGATCACAAGGGAAAGTTTTATGAAGCAGTTTATTGATCGCCAGCAACAAGATACCAGCTGTTTGCTGCGAAGACTTCCTTCAGCATCTTCTTCCTCATGTGACCACTCTAAAAGATCAGCAATTGAAGAAAACAAATACATTGATCAAAAGGTAAATCAAGAGTATAGGGTAGTATATATCTTTCCTAAAGTATTGTGATAAAAGGCATCAGATTATTCAGTTTGTCAAACTACATAAAAAGTGAATAAAAGCTAGGACAATTCAGCATAGGCTAAATGGTTATGTTTAGTTTAGTCTAAAACAAGCATCATAGCAGATTCTCTTCTGGTTTAAGTTTTCTCATCTCCTTTGAATTTGAAATTCAAGATTTGATACATTATTTGTTTAATGCATGCATCAACTGAAGCAATTTTTTTGAAGTAGTTTTGCTGTTAATCACTGAGAAGCTAGTGGAAAATTAAAGTTTCTGAATATCACACTGGATTTTTGAGTGCCTTGATACTATTGCAACCTTGAAAACACACTTCACTGAAGGAAGTGTGAAGGAAGGAATCGACCCTAAATAGACGTCATCTGCTTTAACAAGCAGAGCAGAAAAATTGGATAAATTATTATCTCTATGTAATCACTGAAAATGAGTAAAACTTTAAAAATTATTCTAATTATTTAGAGGATATTAACTGGCCTGTAAGCCTGGGAATCACTAGAAAACGCTCTAAACAGATATATTTGATACCCATTGTGCTAAAAGCTGCTACTCTCCCATGGATTGTTGGATTTGAAAAATACTAACACTGCTTGGAATAATGATCATGATGATGATGCAGCAGCACAAGTAAATGTATGTGACTTCTGACACCTTATAAAACTACAGGGGCAGAAAAAAATGTTCATGTGCATCATGGAAGATGGTGGTTTCCCAGACTTCTAGTGGCATCTATCTAGTGGAATCATATCAGTCCTTGATTATTTGTAATATTGCATTATTTAGTGATATTTTTATAGACAAAAGTACTTTCAATATTGTTATGTTTCAGTATTTTTTCAGTATTGTTCATTGTTTAATCCTCTTTGAGTATTAACATCTGTGTTTTTTAAATACATTTTAAGTTATAGAATAGCAGTCAAGAAAAAAAAAAAGTCTGGGCATTGTAGTTATATAGCATAACTGCCTTTCCTAGTGTGTGTTTGCAACCATAACCCAGGGCAGCATTCATGCAGTCAGAGTTGCAGAGCTGGGAAGCAGAATTGGGAAAGGAGAGTTGGGAAAAACATTACTCTTCTGAAAACGAAGGAAAATAGACAATTTATAAATTAGTGTTAATTGCCATCCCTTGTTCTGTGCAAGAACCCAATCTTGTGGCTGATGTATTCTTTGGCATCAGTAAGCCTAAGCTGAGCAGCATGACCTGAGAGGGAGGACTCTGGCAAAATAGGACATATCAGGCCAAGAAGGCTGTAGGAAGGAGTCAAGCCTAAATCATCTGCTTTAACAAGCACAGCAGAAAACCTGGATAAGTTATTAAATGATGAGCCTAGGGGCTAGCAGAACTATGTCAAATATCACTAATAATGGATCTCAAACACTGTGCCAGGGTAATCAGAGTACATTTCTACCATGTAATGAAGAGGTGAACAAAGACCTTAAAGTTGTCTCAGCCACACAGGTAAGTCCACAGTATGCAATGCAGAGCTGTGCAGTGGCTCAGTAGATCTGTTTACATGAATATAATTTAGGTATATTAAATTCCATCTTAATTCCTTTTGCTTGCTGTTTACAAAAGCGAATTGTTACTGTGTTTGAGGACAGATGAATACATGGCACAGTTTATTGAATGAGATCTTGCAATATGAAAACAGAATGCTGCATACTTTTCAAATTTTCACTTCCCTTCAAAGCAAATATGCATTATCTGACTTTAATTTTTGAATTTAAATAAGCATTTGCAAATTGGTTTTGCACTATTCAACCAGCTTTAAGCACATACTTTAGTATACCCATGCCTCAAGGGTAGAAACAATGATGAGTAATATTTCTGATAAATGTAGCTTAAAACAAGGTATTTACACATTCCTATTAAGAGGAGAAAGTACTAAGAAGGATTTGTGAAAGTAATTACTCTAGCTTTCTATAGTTACAGTTGCCAAGGCAACCTCACTTTTGTATGAACAAATCTTCTTAAAAATATCCTTAAAACAAGCTTGGAATGACTGGTTGTGCTTAAGTAAAAACCTTTAATCCGTACTTTACTTTTCTTTGTGAAAAAAGAAACATGACAAAACATTTTACTGTTCTCAGTGCCTGGTAGGATGCCTTCTCACTGCTCCTGTTAGCAGTGGGATGGCTTCAGAAACTTTTCACATGCTTTTGCATTGTAGTTGATGAAAAAAAATGTGGAATTAAAAGGTGGAATCAAAAGGTGAGATCCTGCTGGCAGATCTGACTCTGTCCTTCCTTTTTGGTAGCTGAACTGTGACTAGTTCCTCCAGTTACTCCTGGATTTAAGTCAGTATCTCTGTGTTCCACACCTGATGAAGTGATAGGAAGCCCTTAATCCCCACATTCCCCTATTTTTCCCTGATTTCCACTTCAGCAATATTCTTTTTTTCCTTTCTCTAAAAATCTGCCAATGTATGGTTTTGTGTTCAGAGTCTATCTGCCCCATAATTTGTGATGATCAATAAAGCAGATCTTATATATGTTCTCTTATGGAATGAATTTAGTTAGTGTTTTCAGTATTATAATTATTATAATTACCCACTTCCTTTAAAAGTTGCTTTAAGGTGTAAAGGGGGAGTAGATTTTCAGTGCATTCTTCCTTTTTTTTTTTAAGGTATTCTACCTTCTCAAAATAATTGGAAAAAATTATTTTTTATGTATATCACCGTAACCATGGCTACAATCCATTTGAAGTTATTTTCATCTATGCCAAATCAAAAGAACACCTTTGGAAAACAGATTTATTTGCTATACTCCTCTTTTTCTAGTCAAGTCTGTGATTTCATCATTTTTTCTACCTCTTCCAAATTTTTAAACTCTTGTGAAAGTTATAAACTAACCAAACACTAATATAAAAAAATCACTTTTAGATACCTAAATGTCCTTTACCCTTTATACATCCCCTAAGGTTTCTGTGCCAATGTGTGGAGTCTGAGTGGGTGTGTGGGTACAGATTGCACCACATTCATCCTTCTGCACCCAGTGCCAGCAAACCTGGGCTCTCCCACATACAGATGTTTGACAGGCAGCTTAACTCTGTGCTTCATTTGACTTGTTTATTATTATCTGTAACATTTTGGGTGTAAAACTGGGATTCTTCAGGGTTCTCTGCTGGAAATTCAGGAAGAAAAGGTTGTGCTCTCCACTTGAGGTCCTGCAGAGCAAATTTACTTAAACTCAGTGATCTTGCCACAGACCTACCCCACTGTGTGCTGATCTAGTCTGTCTTGATGTGGTCTGCAGGCCATGAGCTGAAGAAGCCACAGTCAAATTAGAGAAACCAGGACTGTCCAGATAGGTGAGCATTCCCCTGTTGTGGTAGAAAGTATTGTGAAGGTATCTTCTGGTGAAAGAAGGAAGACTTCTCAGAAAAAGTATGAGATTAAAAGAGGGATTTAGGGTATTAAATGTACATTGTAGATGAGGGAAAATGAGAGTTTTAGGGACAGAGAGGCAAGTGTCCTTTTATGCTTCTACACTTACATGAAAATTATTCACAGTATGATGGGAATTTCCTTAGATAACCAATATTTCGGTAAATCCTTGGACAGAAGAACTGGATGAAGTATGGAAACATAATTTTAGTGTGAGTGGGTGGATGAGAAGAAGGGAATTTGGCATAAAATGAGGACATCTCAGTGGCTTTCACACAGCCTGAAGTATAGTTGCAGCAAGTTTCAGGGGGGCAAAGAATTAAATTAGCGTGAGATTTACAACAAATCAGGTGTCCAGTGAAATACATCTGAGATGGCTGTAGAGCATTGGCCTTGCCTTCTTAGCTTCAAGACTGGAACCAGAGGGGCACAGAAGCCCTTCAGAGTGCTTTTCTAAGACACATACTTTTAGCAAACCTTGCAGAAAATTATTTTCAGATGGACACTTCTGAACTGGTTACTTATCCTTGGCCTTACAACACAGCACATGGCTGTTACATTAAAGTTCAAAACTGACAGACTCATGAGATGAACTTTGAAAATGCCTGTGGCTCAATATGTACAGATAATACAGATAACCCATGTGCATGTTTGCAACAGCAGCAAAGCAGGAGTGAATTACAAAAGCAAGCAGGAGAACATTTAATATATCCATGTATTTTGTAGGTCAGACTTGGAGCATCTCCCACTTCACTGAAGGAATATAAGCAAGTCAGCTCCCTTATTTCTCCATTTATAAGATTAATTGGATAGTAGCAAACATATTTTCTCTTTTCTCTCCTTTCTATCATCCTGTTTCTTTTCTGATTCCTTTCACATGTAAGAGTTTTGTTTTTACTTCTGCAAGCAGTGCAGTTAGTAGCCATTCCTTTGCCCAGTGGGAGCCAGAGGCAGCATTAAGGTCTAGCTCCTGGGAAAGCTCCCACACCATATGGCTGTCCCATTGATTTCCTGCTTACAGCAGAATGCACCTTTGTGATGGGAAGGAGTGGTCAGGAAGTGAGAGCCATCTCAGAGGTAGCCAGAGCCATTACCATGGAGGACTATGAGTATTAAGCAGCAGACCTCGTGCTGGAATCTGTGTTTAATACATTTTGTTAATATCATAGATACTGATTTTGCAAGATGCTGAATATGTCACCTAATATTGATAAGATGTTTTTGTTTAATCTGGAGATATGTTCTGTCATGTGTTGGGTTTTTTCTGATCTGTGCTCAGCTTCTTTAATTATTATGTTACTTGAGAAAAAAAAAAAACTCCTGAGAGTATTCCAAAAGGACCTTTCCTTGCAGAAAGTATTTGGAATTGTGAAAGCTGAAATAGCCTTTCAGCTTTTCTAAGGCATAGATTTTACTGTGGAAGGCAGGGTGTCCCAAAATACCTTTCAGAAAACCATCAGGCATGAAGACATACTTGTGTAATTTATTTGTACTTTTTTCTTTAAAACTAAGAGTAGAATATTTATTCATAAATTACAATTTCCAGAATTTCTGTTTCTTACTGTAAAAAACATGCCCTAAGTAATCAACCTGCCTGAACTTTATTTTTGACATTCAATTGTGCAAAGAAGAATTTTGACACAAAACATACAATAGTGTTTGTTCCTGATTATTCTTTTCTGTAAGTAATTTGAAAGAATAATTTTATCACATTAGTTTTGAATATAGAAGAAACTAATAAAGTGTAATTGCACATGTATTCCAAGTAGAAAATATTATTTTTAAATACTACTAAATACTACATTTTTTCTGAAGTAATTCTTGCAGAATTTCATGTGTATCGACAAAACTCATTCAAACTTTTTCTTCATTTTCTTAATTTGTCTGAATTGATCTCTGTTCTACAATTTCCATTTCTGTTAATTAAACGCAGCCAAGTGCTTCAAGTCTTACCTATTCATGTCACTCACAGGATAATGCCAAAATCTATCTTGTTATGACATTCAGAAAACTCATTAAAACAATGTACCTGCTGGAATGATAATGGCTTATGGATCCAGCATTTTCTTGCTCATTACAGTCGTGACTTGCAAAGAAGATGATTTTGCCCCATGTCTGTTCTCATCAGTTCTTTTTAATGAAGTTAATATATGTAAATACAGTGATCTGTTTCAGGTTTACTGAAAATCAACTGACCTCTTTGTCACTTTTGCATTTTAAAGATTTTCTTGTTTTCATATAAAATAGATATATAAAAATGTCCCTATTATAGATGTATAGATTTCTTTCTCATTAAGCATTTTACGAAATACACATTTGAGCTGGTAATGTTTTGCTTCTCTGACCATGTTTGCCTTCAGAGTGAAGAAGACACAACTGCAATAGTAGCAAGACAGTTCTTATGGTCTGTCTCTGACTTTTCATGATTTTAAATTGCTTTGTCACTCTTGCCTCTGCATAGTATGTTCAAAAGTCTGCCTGAAAAACTGCCAGTTTTCAATTACATTCTGAAAGAAAGGAGGCCAGGGACTGGATACTTTGCCATTTAAAAAAAAAAAAAACCAACCACAATTCAGGACTTCCTTCTGGCATTTGCTTTCTAAAATTCATCAGTTTTACAGTAATTTATTTCAAGTGTTTAATATAAAGAGTGTGAAGATGCATTAAAATACAAGGGCATGATCATACTTCTCTTTTTTCTTCATTCAAACAAAATACAGACATGGCAAAAGTTTCAGTGCAGTTGTATTTTAACAAAGAGCACACATTAGTTTGGCATGAAGGAAAGAGGCAACGAGGGATTGAGTTACAGGAAAGCCCTTCTGTCTGTACCTTCTACATTCCTTTTTCCTGGTTCTACCAAGGAATCCAGACCTCAGTCTCGAGGCTCTTCAGTCTCCTCCACCCACTCACAGGACTCACTCACAAGAGCTGATTAACAATAGTAACAATTGCTTTTTTCCAGTGAAAACAATGATGTGTGTGTGCCTGTACAACCAGAAGTAATAGTTTTCTTTACCTCCCACTTGAAACTCCCTGTCCATGTCTTCCATTCCCAGTCTAGCCCAGCCTGACAGTGCCTTCTTCCCAGATCCCCAGCTCAAAGCTTGGAGGGGAGCCTTCTCCTTCAGCACTGTTGTGTAACAACCCCACATCAGCTTGGCCAGGAGTCCTCATTTCCACCAGCTGTTGACTGCCATAAGTAATCTACCCTGTGCTCTTTATCAGCTTTCCACAGGGTCTCCCTGGCTCCTGCACTGAGTAGATAGAAAACAAAAGGAAACAAACCTATCCAAGGCTTCACTTGCCAAAATGATCAGATGGGTCAATTGCCTCTCCTTATGAGAACAAGCTGAAAGAGGGTTTTTCAGCCTGGAAAAAGGACGTTCTGGAGAAACTTTATAGCAGCCTTTCAGTAGTTAAAGGGGCTTATAGTATGGGGGCAGACTTTTTTCAAGGGCCTGTAGCAACAGGACAAGGACTAATGTTTTAATCTAAACAAGGGTAGAGTCAGGCTACCCCTAAGGAGGGGTTTTTTATGACAGTCATGAAACACTGAAATTAGTTACACAGAGAAATGGTGAGTTCCCCATTCCTGAAAACATTCACTGTCAGATTAGATGGGGCTCTAAGCAACCTGATCTGGTTGAAGATGTTCCCACACATTGCAAGGGAATTGGACTAGATGGTCTTTCAAGGTCTCTTCCAACTCAAACTATTCTATATTTTTACAAAAACTGTACCCATTAAACCTAATAAAGTTTAAAACTCAGGTATGTCAAAGGGGAAGAAAACCAACCATAAGGTATAAAAGAGAGAAATTCTTCTCCATCTCCACAGCTGCTCCCCTATGTCTCTAGGATGAACTATCCCCCCTTTAGGTCTTTAGAGATTTTATGAGTGCTAATATTAGCCTTGTCCACATTCTCAGACTTAATTGAAAAAGTTCTTGGTTATGAAAAGACATGTAAATTTTCCAGACCAGTAGTCAGCTAATTAGTAGAACTTTACCTTCCTTAAGAGAGAGGCAGCAATCAAGGGCTACAAAATGAATCAAGGCTATTTCAGGTCAATGACTCCCAGGACTTAAGGAGATTATGCCCACTTCTCATTCTAGACTTCTGATCCAAAGGGACAGCCTTTGAGTCCTTGTGGCACTTTTCTAGCACTAGACCACTTTCCCACCTGTGTAGTGAGACTGTTTCTTATGTAGGACAGCCTCACAAAGGGCCAGGTTTTCAAAGTCCAAATAAAAATACTTAGTTCTACTTTGAGAGAGGGAAACAACTTTGTGATCTCTAGACCTCCCTTGTGATTGCAGCCTTTATGCAAAGTTCACAAAAGAGCTTAAGAAATTCCCTACCACCTACAGAATTTAGTCACTTAACTTGCTTAAATTTTTGTGAACGATTTGTTAGGTATCTACCAAAAACTTGCAGTCTGGCCTTCCATCACTCTTCATGTGACTTTTGTCACACTCATTTTGAAAGAGCCCAATCTCTTCAAACCAAAGATGCATAGAATGGTGTTGAACAAATATTTGCATTTGAGAGGCTACACAGCAAACTCCTGTGGGCCAGGAATATCCTATGTTTTATGGAATGTTCACACTTTCAACAGATTCTTCCCAAATATTTCCTCACTCTTTCTTAAAAATTATTCTGATATATTGCTTATTGTGCTGACTCTTCATATTTTCCCTAGAAGTTCTACATGTTTAAATAACAGTATAATACCTAACAATCTGTTCATTCTACAAGTCTGCATAAACCATTCATTGACATACAACAAATTCCAAACTGTAACAGAAGCTTTGGATTATTTATTTTTTTTCCTTGGAATTTCTGGCATGGCACAACAGACTATTCCCATATGGTCCTGCAGTTGCCTATAAGAGATTAGTATTAACAGGCCTAAGCTAAAAATTCCTAATTTTCATATAACACTTAAGAAATTACCTTAGAAATTATGTATTACATGCACTTCTCTTTTTCTATTGTTGAGCAAACATTTCAGATATTCATATTTCATTATTTATTTATGACCTTGTCTCACCTTGTGTTCCAGAACACCCACCAACACTTGTCTCTTCTGCCAATTCTGAAGCAGTGTGATACAAAAATAATACGCTGCATCACCACAAATTTTACCTGTTGATAGCATACAATTCTTTATGAAATTCAAGTTGAAAATAATTGCTTTGTGTAGCATTTTCTGGGGTCTGGGCACAGCAAACATGTTGCTAGAAAAATACAACAAACCTTAGTAAACCAAAACATACAGGATTTCTCAAAACTTAAAATCTCTCAGCCATATCTTAGCTGGTATAAATTGCCAAGTACTCCCCTGAAGTCAGCAGTGCTGTGCCAGTACCTCTAGTTTGTAGGACTGGTCCACAGTCATCTCCTGACACTTCACAAAGGTATTGTCCTGTGTTGCTTTGCTTTTAATCGTATGCCCAGGACTTTCCTTTTCCAGGGTAGAATGCCTGGATTTTTGAAATACACTTCTAAATAAACATTATTATTGAAAATGTCTGCAGTACCTTTTCAAAGCAGCGGGTGGCACTTGCAGAGCAACAATGTTCCGTGATTTGGCTTACTTTACAAAAGTTGCTTTGTCCTTGTCGACAAATGGGATTTCGTGGGATGTAGCATTTCGACCGAGTTCACTCTGACTGAACTGAATTATTTTGTCTGCCTGAAGTCTGTCCTGCCAACAGCAGCAGAGAAGGGTGTCAACACTTGTGAAAGAGAAGCACTACCTGCAGATTCCCTAATTCTGTGGTCGTATCTGTGTAAATAAACTCAAAAGAAATGTTAGAACCAAGACATAAGCTTTATTCATAGTTTAGTAGCAGCACTTATAATAATCTAAAACCTTTTCATCCAGGAAATACTATTGGGAATTTGCTGACCTGCCACAGCACATCCTTACAGTTTAAAGTAATGTGCAAGAGTTCTTTAAAATGTGTTGCTGTAAATATATTTTAGAGGAATCAGATGCTGTTAGGTGATTTCAGGACAGTGTCATACACTAAAAAATAATGTTCTGTAGCAGAAAGCTATATGGCACTGTGATTTCTGCATGGAGTGCACTTATAGGTGGTATAGAGAAGTAAATAAATAAATAAATAAAGGCTAATAAAGATACACTGAGGGTGTCCTCACAGTACAGCACAATCTCTAATAAAAAAACCCAGCAGGCTAAATAAATATACCCTAAAATAACCTCAGTAGAGTGTACTGTACTTATTTAATTTCACATTGTCTGATTGAGTAATGTCTTCTGTATGTTAACACTGCTTATAATTTCCTCTGCAACATTCCAGAACTCGGCAGGTATCACAAGTTTTAATTGCCAGCCTCACTCTACACCAGCATGAGGCATCTAGACATTATTAAACAAAATACTGATCATCGTCCCCATTTTCTCTTTGTATAGTCCCATTGCATTTGCCTGGTGTGCTATGCGAATTTGGAAAATTAAATGGGAGTAGTTTAGTTCACTTATCTAATATAGAAATAACAATGCATATTTTAAAAGTGTATAGTAATGTTTGATTTTCTTCAGCATGCATATTGACATATGTGTGTTGCCATTTGACTGACTACTGACTCCTTTGAATATGAGAAATTAATCTGTTGTGCTTATGTAAAAATATTTTCTCGTATTGCTTCTTCTGGATACTTTTAACTCAAGATAAATTCACCAGTGTTCTGCTGAAGGAAGGGCTCCTGATTCCTAAAGAGAAAGGAGGACCATTATCTTCAAAATTCATAATCCTTGGAAGTGCCTAGGTTGTTTTGTGAATTCCATTTTGGACCACTGAGATCCCTAGGCACCAAACTCTAGGATCTTGTATATGCCAATGTATTCCTCGATTAAAGAATGGATACCAGGCTCCCATCACAGACAGAATTGTAAAAATCCTTCAAAGCTTCACCTAAGCTGCAGTGCTTAGGCCAAGGTCAGTGCCTAAGGATGTCCTGTCTCAGCTGCAAGTTTCACAGCTAGTCCTGAAAAAAAGTGAAGGAAAAGTAAATTCACTGTGCACGGGATGCAACATCCTGTTGATACGTTTCTCCATTCCCATGTCTTCTTAGGCATGGAGGGGAAGCCATATGAGGAGCAGCTGAGGTCACTTGATCTCTTCTGCCTGGGAAGGAGGAGAGTGAGGGGAAACCTCATCACAGTTTACAACTTCTTCATGAGAGGAAGAGGAGGGGCAGGCACTGATCTCTTCTCTGTGGTGACCAGTGACAGGACATGAGGGAATGGCCTGAAGTTGTGCCAGGAGAGGTTTGGATTGAATATTAGGAAAAGGTTCTTCACCCAGAGGATGGTTGGGCACTGGAACTGGCTCCCCAGGGCAGTGGTCCAAGCACCAGCCTGACAGAGCTCAAGAAATGGTTGGACAATGCTCCCCGGCACATGGTGTGACTCTTCAGGTGTCCTGTGCAGGGGCAGGATTTGGACTTCATTATCCTTTTGGGTTCCTTCCAACTCAGCATATTCTGTGATTCTATAATTCTCTTATTTATTTGTTCAAGCATCCCTGAATAAAAATCATGAACAGCTTTGAAAATGCAAACAGAACCCAGTCTTTTCTCCCCCATCTCAGTGGCTCCAGACATGTATTCCTTCCTACAGCTTCCCTTCATCTCTCTGCACCTCTGGCTGTGTGATAGCCAGATATCATAGTACAGCACTGTTCTTGCACATCCCCAGCAGGCAACTATGGTGTTCATTGAAGGCATCAGGCACAGGGGGTCAAACCATTTCCAGCTGTGGTGGCAGAGGGATTTAGCAGTGTGTTTTTGTGCAAAACATACACCCCTGTCTCCTTGGTTAGTCTTGCTGCCTGCAGCAAGGCTTCAGCAGTCCCTGGTAGTATGTAAGCAGCCCTTGTCCTAGACCTGCCAGCACCTCTTCTTCAGATGTTCTTCTTCTTGCTGGCACTAGGAAGTTTGATATTTGGCTTGTGGAAGCAGTAAGTGACCACTCCACATCCTTGTGGAGTCTTTGGAAATACACAGACTCCTCATTCCTGCTTTCCCAGGGCATGTTCCCTTATTGACGACCTGGGTGAATTTCCTTGTTTGGACCACAACCTGTAATGCCAAAGTTTTAAACACTAAGAAGTGGTCTATGACAGATGAGGAGGTGTAGATAATTTCAGGAAAATTTATATGACTCAGCTTTTTTACAGAAATCAGATGAGCAGAAAACCAGAAATTTGGTAGGAAATTAATGCTTCCCATGTTTGAAATCTTTTCAATTTCTAAGCTGTTAACAAGAATTGTTATTAGAAAAAAGTCATAACACATTACTAGATAGGAACCTTTTCTCTCTGATGTTTCATGTAGTTGCAATTATTCTAAAGCATTTATTTATAACAGGGAAAAAGAACTGAGACTTCTGGTTTTCCACTGTCGTTATTCCCGTAAGTTTGAGCCCTAAAAAAATTATTAATTAACATCTTGTAAAATAGGTGCTCCTGTGGTTTAGTCTTCTTTCTGCAATTCTGCTAAGAGGAATAAAGGTTACACAAGATTCCACTGACATTAATTTCACTGACGTTAGAAAAAGAAAATATGTGAAAGAGTTGCCATTGCATTGTCAATTTTATCTAAATCCATAATATGATGCTGATAAATTCACTAAACCTATGTCAAGATACTGCAAATGAGTTAAAACCTACACAAATATGTTTCAATATATGGCATATTTATACCTACAGAATATTTATTACCACTGATGTTACTTCCTATCCAGGAGCCCCTTTGGCAGTCACTCTTGCATCACCTGAGCTGATGCCAAGTCTCCACCCCACACCCACACAGTCACACCACGTTTCCTCACCAGCTCAACCCCAGGTTTCCCAAAGGAGAGTCTCAGACATCCAGATACTTAAAATAATTTAATCTTGGTACAATAACTGAATAACAAAATAGCTGCTCAAGCTGGGTGCCTCCAAGGAGAGACCCGAGCAAAGGCACCCCAGGCATTTATACCCTCACAGTCTGAGCAAGCAAAAGTCTGGGGTCATCAGCTCCTGCTGTGTCTTTGAGTGCCACAGGTCCCTGTGCCCTTTGTTAGGCAGAAGGTCATCAGTTCATGGTCTCTTGCCTTGGGCTCATCAGTTCATGGTCTCTTGCCTTGGGCTCAGACTCTGCACGCCCAGAGCTCAACCTGCAGCTCTCACTGCAGCTGCACACTCAGCTGCCTGCACTGGATGTATTCTTCAACAGGTATATCTCATACTAGGATTTTCAGTTTATTTGTGTGTTAACCACATCCAGGCAATGGAAATTTTTCTTGTTTATATTCAAATATTCAACAAATTTATTCCTCTTTCTGTAATCTTAACTGAAATTCCAATACCTTATTTTCCAAACTACATTCTGAAGTGTTGCATACCTCATTTCCATTTTCAAATTGCAGGTTGTTTAAGGAACCCACAGATTCTCAAAATAGGGGTGTTTTCAAATCATCTGTGTTATTACTTCTACAGGCTGTACAGAGGACATGAGAAAGGTTAAAGGGGCTACATTTGAAAAGGCAAAGGGCAGGAAAGAGATTGTAGCTTGCTGTCACAGTTGTGGTTTAAACTGCAGTACCCATTTTATTAAGTACAGCCAGTATAATTAACAAGGTTTTAAGGTATTTTCTAGGTTTCTGTTTCTCTACAAAGATCTTACTATGACTCAGAGTCAATATGAGTCTTGAGAGAAGTTCTAGCAAAACTATTTGTCAAATGACTGGATTTGAGCTAGTGTTTTAGAAAATTTAAAGAGCATTTAAAGAAATGTGCTTAAAGATTCCATTTCAGATTGATCAAAACCAGGACACAGATTGCTAAGAGTTTCCAAATCTCTCTCAAGATAATGATCTCCAAACAGTTGACAGATTTAAGTCTTACAATGTGCCAGAGGCTTTCTGTTCATCACAGGTGCAATTCCTGAGCTAAATTCTTCAGCTGTGGTTTGCTCCTTGATTTGCCATGTTTGTTAATCGCGTGCTTGTTTTTTCATGTATCTCAGTCCTTTCATTTCACATTCAGGATGTCCTGTTCACAAGAAGATTCCTGAAACACTGTTCATGACCAGAGGCAAGCATAAGCATATTTTGCTCAACATATTTTTTCTCTGCATCTGTGGGGAAAAAAAAGAAGCTGAAATGATACATCTAAGCTTTGTTAGCTGGCTCTTTTGTACAATCAAGGCATCTCCAGAGTATGATCCAGCCTAGTCAAAATCCAAAGTAGAGGAGTAGCAAAACGGTGTGATTTGGCCAATTGGAGAAGAAATGTGTAATAGAGGAAATTTGTGCTAGCCAACAAAACTGTCTGCTTCTTTCTACACAGAACTACCTAAGGACTGGGATTGCAAGGCCAAAAGATAAGCATTTTGGGTTTTTCCACCAACCTTTTCATGCATTCAGCATCATAACATTTAATTGGTCTGTCATATACACATGCTATATTTTAAGACAATTAAGAAGTATACTGTCTTTTTCTTAATTTTATAGCTCCGTAAATCTGTTTTCAGCATCAGAGCAAGAAACCTTCTGGAAAAAGAGACAGCAATCAATAAAATTCTAAGGTAAGAGTCACATGTGATTTGATATTGTTTTGACTCTTGTCCAATTTCTCACAACCTTTTTTGTCATGAATGTTACTGGATGTATAATATTCGTAATAGTGTATCCCTTTGTAGTACATCTCTTGCCTTCAATATCAAAGATAAATTGCTCTTTGGCTATTTTATATGCTTGAACGGCAAAAAGAGAGGAGCTCTACTTCTTCAGTATGTATTTGAATTGTATCATGCAGAAAGATCATGCTTCATCTCTTTTCACTTCTTCCTTCTAAATTAACCAAAACATGTCTCTTCATAAGGGGTGTTATTTTGCCCAAAGGATTCTAGCCTGGTTCTTGCAAATACCTGCACATAAACATTTGCAGGGATTGTGCACTAGAAAGAATAGACTACAGCTAGTCATATTCTAAGTACCAGATGGACAGTGAAGAAGATTTCAGAACTATGACTTCTGTAAAAGGATTTCCTGAATGCTTTAATAATGATCAGCCCTTTTGATATTCCATATCAAGTAAGTATTCAGCTGTGTAAGTCAATAATGCAAGTCTGAGTCTCCAAGACCCATTTCTGAAGTTATCAGATAGGTAACTCTGTGCTGCAGTTTTTCATGACACTCTTGCTTTTACATTAGAATGACTGTTCTCAATATAATGTGCATTAATAATGCAAACAATTTATAGGTCACTGTTTTTATGTTTATGTTTGCTTTTTGTCTGAGGTCCCAGGTAAATACACAGTATTAACAGGAATACTGACCTGAAAAGTGTATCTTAAGTAAGGCAATGTTTTATGAGGAGCAGTGAACTAGGGGTTCTCTGTGATTTCTGAATTATGAAGTTTCTTGAACATTGTTTGAGAAGTTTCACCACTCTGGTTCTTTTTAATGCTCTATAAGAATACAGCACAGGGAGAACTGCAGAAATTAACATGAAACTTTTTCTGTCTTAAACCCACGTAATGACAACATAAACTATTACTAAGTCAAATGAATACTCATTGTAAAAATATCGATAAATGTAAATGTAATACTGTAAGTATTCAGTCTTAACAAAATTTAGTGCATGATTTGTAAGCATTTCTTTCAGTTATGTGCCTTTATTTTACAGGAATTATTGTTACAGATAGATTAAGCAAAATACTTCTAAAAATACAGGTCTAGATATAGGCATCCTGGCAGCATTGCAGTAAAACATTTGTAATGAAAGTCTGTGCTATATGAGAATTGTGAAATTCTGTGTTACAAAAATGTCAGTTTGTTTGGTGTGTTTCATACACTATACTGCAGAGGAAAAAATGTAGACAAAAGAAAAAACTCTACTTTTATATATTTAAAAATTTTTTTAAATTATATTGTAGGAGCTCCATTATTTCTTAGATAGGAGAAAAAGGTTAAATCCTGGAAATTGAAATTCAGAATTTCCCATCCGCACAGAACTTTCTCCTTTTCAGAAGTCTGAAACAGTGGGAGGAGAATTCAAGCAAACTGCTGTTTGGACTTCAATAAGTTCTCAGAGGTACAAGGACAGAACCAAGAGTCAGTCCTACCAGTTTCAATCCTGCTGAATTCCACTTGGTCCTTCAGATCATGGCTTCTGCCAAAGTCTTGTATGTAAAAGGACTTCTCACCAATTCACCTGAATTCCTATGAAGTTTCCAAGAATAAAGTTTTCATTTACTAATCTACTATTTTATTTTTAATTATCTATTTACTCTGTTAATTTAATCTATGTTTACTGAATTTTCCAATCTCTTTCCTGGACCATCAGCAATGAACTTTGAGAAACACAGAGAAAAGGAGGGAACTTTTGTCAAGTAAGAAAAGCATGGATCACATGTCCTCTAATGCTTTCTTTGGCTGCTTGTAAGTTATTTACAAAGAGTCTTTCTCTCCTTCTGAGAAAAAGAACAAATACTGTTCCTTATTATTGAGTCAAAATTGTTAAACAAGCTCTGACCTATGACACTTGCAATTCATTTGTTCCAGCGTAAGAAAATTAAGTTCATGGCATATCTGGTGGGCAAATTTAGAGATTGCCAGTGATGGGCTGACTGGTCCTGAGCACTGCCAATGTTTCCACGTTGATGACAGTGTTCCCAGTGTTGATTCGGGGGAATTTTACAAACAGGAAAAGAAGTGGTAAAGATTTACAGCTGAAAGTTTTGATTCAGTTTAAGTGACATGGGAAAATTCAAACTCTCAACACAAAAGACATTCTAGTTCTTATTTTTTGCTTTAGTTGTAAATACTGTAAACTCCTTCATAAAATTAGGTGACTCTCAGCTATTCAGAGTACCTGACAAAAGAAGAAATGGCATTTATGCCAAGAAAATAAGAGATAACTCAGAATGTCCTTTCTGAAAAGATTGCTTTTAGAATCATTTTAATTTTTGTCTACCTAAATTAAAAAGCATTTATCTAAAGCAATACCTCTAAATAAATAGTAAAGTTGCCCATGGGCAACTTCAGCTTGATAAAATTACTGTGCTGAAAGGGAACTTTAAGTCTGTTCTAGCCTAAGTCCACCTCTGATCTTTTCTCCCCTACTTTTTAAACCTTGTCAAATTGCTTTTTAATCAAATTGTGTTCAATATAACTAACTGTATAGAAGGACTATGCATTACACATAGGTACCTTCATGTCTGTCTTGTGCATCCTTCTCTATCCAAACCTCATTTTTTTCCCTTTTATATGCTGAACTGCAGCTTGACATCTTCTTCCCCAAGAGGAGGAGGAAGGACATTAACAGCCCTTGACCACTAAGAGATGTGGTTCATGCACTCAGTCCTGGATGTCTCACCTGCTCATCTGGTGTTACATTATGCAGCAGAACTGATGTCTTGGGTCTCTTTTTTTTTCCTGCAGCTTTCTGGGTCTCTTTGTTTTCCTGCAGCTTTCTTGATGCATCCCCAGGGAAGTATCTCATTTCCAAGCATCCTTGTTTAAAAACCGACCTTCACTTCACCTCCTTGAAGTCTTTGTGCAATTAGGCATGGGAAGCAAGTCAAGGATGTAGCAACTATTGTCCTGGTACTTTGATTCTGATCAGTGCTTTGCATCACTGCTGCCAGTGTCAGAGCACCAAAGCCTTAACTCTTCACATAAATCCATTCTGAGGTGGGCACTTCAACCTTGAAAATGAAATAAAGTTAAAGTGAGTTAGAGACAGTTATAACAACTTTTTCAAAAAAAAGATCCATTTTAATAGTGCCTCTCAATTGCAAACGGCTCCGTTCCTTTCTGAAAATTACAGTGCATTTCCCTCAGCAGCAATAACTACTTCTGGCAAATTTGCTTTATCCTGCATATCTTCACTGCTTCACACTTTTCTCTCACTCTCTGTTGCTGTGAGTACTGCTTTTCCTCTTAAAAGCAAGTTTTGTGCCTGTACTTCTTCTGACTCTCATTCCTTGCTCGATCATTATCTAAGAATGGGGTCTAGTCCTTTATTAGTCCCACTGGCTTTCTGAAGTAGAGAGAATAGAGCAGGTCCAGTCAAAATGTTGTGTATAAATCAGTTCATTCTCTCCAGAGCTGAGGGTAAGTTTTAAGCAGCACAGAATGGTGGGGAAAATGAGCAAATTAAAAGTAATCTCACGCAGTCCAAAATATAATCAAAGTGTCAATAGTGCAAAACCTGATTCTGGTGTTCCTTAAACTGTGTTTCACAGAATCAGAGAATGGTTGAGATTGGGAGGGACTTCTGGAGGTCATCTGGTCCAAGCTACCTGTTCAAGGAGGACCACCCAGAACAAGTTGCCCAGCACCACCTTTTGAAAATCTCCAGGGAAGGAGAGTCTACAACATATATATAAAAATATATATTGTGACAGTTTGGGAAACTTTTTTTTTTTTAATGGGCAGTTTTTTATTTGCTTTTCATTACAATTGATGCTGTAGTCAAAAACTGATGTTGAGGGTGTGCAGTAGGATTTTTATTGTTCTAGACAAGATTTGTGTGATGTGTTTCCTGGTCCTGAGGGAGTAACATAACTCATGCTTAAGTGGAACACTCAGCTTCATAAACAACTAATTGAATGAAGTGCATTTATCTTTTGTTTGAAACTGAGAATGCCAGGGGGAGGTGGGGGCCAGGGGGAAGGGAGAGAGGGGAGAAAGAATTACTTGAATTAAGTATCCTATTCTAGTTTGTTAATATGCTAGAAGATAATTCAGACTTTGTTCATACAAGCATTTCTGCAAAATACAGTGATTTCTAGGAAAGCTATAATTATCTCTACACAAAATCTCCCTTAATACTAATACTAATATTGGAATGAGCAAAGATCTTTTCCAAGCCAAATGATTCTATGATTCTATGATCCTAGAAGATATACCTTTGGTATCCTTTATTAGAAATTTGCCTGTGTTAAATAATTGACTTGTATTATTTGGTTCTGAATCCCTTGCAACACATTTCTTGTCATATATTTTATGTTTTCTCTCTTAAGAGTATGATATCTTTCTTCATAACTTTGAGGGTTTGACTCCATGCATTTCTCAGGACAAATGTTCCAGGTAAGTTCCCTTGATGATTGTTGTCATCCCTTGCAAAATCCAGACTTATTCACCATCTTTCTAAATCTCTACAAGTGTACGGCATCGCTGGATTTCACCTGCCTGATGCAAAGGCAAACAAAAATAAATACTGGAATGCACATGTCCATTGGAAAGAAGTTACTCTGTTTTATGGGGTTTGTGCCAAATGAACACCACGTTATGGATCCCTGCAAAGCACAATTGTGAAATAGAGTTATTGGTCTATGGAGTCTCCAACACTGAATGTATGGAACTGATCCCATTTTGAGAGCATTGATAGACTGGATGGCCACTTGAGGTTTCTTCTTCTGCATTGCTTTTATTGATTCTTCTACAGTCCAATAAAAATTGTTATTATACAAACATCTGTGAGAGGAGAAGCTGAAACAGCAAGGCAAGAATGACAATCACAATAAAAATTGCTAAAGGAAAGAAAGTCTCCTGCCATAGCTCAACTGCCTGAGCAGCCACTAAAGAAAATAAGTGACTATTTGGTTCTTTGCTTTAAAGACATAAGGAAGGAAACAAGAAAAAACATGGAAAAGAAAAAACCTGACTTACTCAAGTTGCATTAATAATCCATTTTATTTCACCAGGCAGATTTGGACTTCTTTAAAAAGTAGTATATTTTTCCCCAAAAGAACAATTGTGTAGCTGTGATGAAAGTATGCATTGTGCTTGCTATTCAAAAGGTGCCTTGTTAAATTAAATTTATAATTGAAAGAAAGAAACACTGCAATGCTTCTCAGGTGGATTCCCCATGAATCTTAGGCTGTCACATTTAACCATATATTCCAAGTTAGATGGACTTATAATGAGAGCATGGGAAGATTTCATAAGGGTAGAGAGTCATAGAGAGTGAAAACAGCACTGAATGAGGCCAATAACTGCACAGAAGTGCACCACATTACTAAGGCTTTAGTGTGAGCACATTTCAGGGAGAACAACAAAAGTACATAGTAATTTATGCAGTTACTATATAAATACTCACTCATTAAAATAATACAGAAAAAAAAAAAAAAAACAAAGCAGTGTTATACTAGAACGCAAGATGAGGAAACACTCGTTGTGGAAAGGATGCCTGACTGAAAAACCCAAGCATGAGCCACATGCTTACCCTCTGCAAGAGACCTCAGAATATTCATAAAAGGTATAGTATTTTGAAGTATTGATCAAAACCTTTAACATTTTACATTTGAGCAAAGAATGTTACTTGAACACTCTGTTCACAACTTATTTTTCAGGAATTCCAAAGTATGAAATAGTTTGAATGACTTCAAAAATATGGACCTCCTAATTGGTTGCAGGTAATACAAACTGTAATTACTTTGGTGCAGACTATATGGTATCCCAGTATTGTCTTGCTCTGTGTGATCTTCACCTGGTTTTTTGGGTATCTAACAAATTTCATTTTCTCTTTCAGGATACTTTATTACATTTGCACTTTTCAAGGCAAATTTGGAGCATGTGGTTTGCAGCTGCTGATGTGTTCAGAGTTCTGCAAGGAGAGTACAAAATCCAGAAGATTGACATATTTCTTGTGTCTTCTCCTTTGTTTCATGCCTTCCTTATCCTCCACAAGTGAAAGAGAACATATCTAATATTTCAGAGAGATGGTATAGGAAGATGAAAAGGGCAATTTAAGCTAAAAAGGGTAATTTAGCGTCCATTGTTTAAAGAAAGATCAAAAGATTTTGACCAGCTACAGTTACATAAAAATGTATCAAGGCAAGAAAAGCATTTTTTTAAAAACTCCAATTTTCAAGCCCCATAGCACTGCATTTTTAATACTGTGGCACATTGATTGTGCCCTGTGTGGGATTCAAATCCAGGCAGCCAAAGGGAGCCTGGGAGCTAAGGGACAAACTCTACCATCTAGTTGACAGAGGTCTAATCAATAAAGGTAATGGAGCCCAGTGATGCCCACTTTATGGTTACTTTAATACCTTCAGAACATCATTAATTAAATTAGTGGACCAAATATTCAATGAAATTGTTCACATATGGACATACAGTAACGTGTGAGATACCAGAGGATGTCCAAATTTGTAGGGATATTCTACCCTGGTGGAACAGCAGCTGGAAGCAAAGCAAAATACTCCAAGGCATGGCAGGTGGTGCTGGCCAGCTCTGTACAGCCAATTTAATTGAGTCCCACATCTCCATTGGCTGTGAGCTGGCTAAAGGCCTGGACACGTGGCTCACAGGCAGGCACTGGGAGGAAGCAAGTAGGTGAGTTAGATATCTAACTTAGAGATCATAAACAATACTAATTCTTTCCGCAGGTGTTACTCTTTATGCATGCCAATTCTGCCATAGTATGCCCATAGCATATGGCTATGTCTATTTTATAAAATTATTAATAATCAAGCCATCTCGTTCATTATTCAGGTAAAGAATATATTGCTTGAGCAAAACTTCTCTTTTATTATGAACATTAAGTGTTTATGTATCTTGGAATTCAAGTTGCTATGTACAAGAATGTGAAAAGTTTATGTACAAGTTACTTTTTGATGTCAAGGAAATAATTTTTAGCTGTTAAAAGCAGAGAATAATAATATCTACATCAGAAAAAAAAAAGATAAGTTATGCTCTTTGCCATACCAAGAAACCTCTATACAGAAGTCCTATCCCTGAACTTTTCATTGTCTCTGATGGAAAAAAAGGGGATTGTTATTTTAATGGCATTAGACAGGAGCTACTTTTAGGAAATAATTATTTTCTTTTTTCCTTTTATTCAGTCAAAAATTTCAAAGGTATTCAAATATCTAGGTTTTATCAAATTTCTCTTATTCAGATTTTTTCGAATATCTGTTTTCTGACAGTGTTGGTGGTATCATCCTCCACATTATAATGCTTAAAACCCTTTGGTATTAAAATGTTCATGATTTTTCTAAGGTGAGCTGTGTTTTATAAGATGTGCAGTAATTTTCTTATATGTCATGATGCTTTAGTTCAGTGTTGTGTAACCTAATGCCTTCTGTAACAAATGTAGCACAATGTATTTTCCTAGCATGATAATCTGATTGGCAGTGGTGACACTGACAAGCATTCTAAGCTTCTCATTTTTGTTTCAGATATCACTTTGGATTCCTACTTGTATCATTTATGTGTTTAAATCCAAAAGAGGGAGAAAAAGTGGAGAAGAGTGAAAAACAAAGCCACGGTGGGGAAAGAACATGCCATGGACACCTTTTGCCACCAAGCATGATCATCCTGTGCTGTCAAGGCATTTATCTAAGCCTTACAGCAGACTGGCAAATAGAGTGATTACACAAAGAGTGTATAGATTTTTTTCGTCTTTTCAGAAAAAAATGAAGATTCAGTTCAATAAAAAGTATGGAATATTACCAGCTGGGTCTTGTATTTCTCTAAATGGTCTCATAACACAAAATGAGCAATAAGGAGTGCACAGTGTAAACTTTAAATTGAACCATTCTGGAAACTTAAATTATGTTTCCAATGTTGAAATTCCATTAGAGAGATCTGTGTGAGCTCTTTTAGTGGAAACCTCTCTTTTTCTTAAGCAAACCAATTTATTGTAGCCATCAAGATAAAGATATGCTTGCTCTGTTTAGCTGTGGCACACTTACTGGTCAACAAATACTCATTTCTGCCAAAATGTGTAAAACGTGTTTGCCTAAATTAAGCAAAAAACAAAATGAACCATGAGAAAACAAGTGAGAAAGCCCACACAACAAAATGCTGCAAGTTGAATGCATTCCCAGAGAGCACACATTTCGTATTACAGAATATCAGCAACGTGCAGCTTTTCATTTCATTCCATATACGGTTTCAGTTATTTTGAACACTCCAAGTTATGTTCTAAGTCTTAAGTATGTATGTATAGCCCTGAAAGGGAATAAAATTGCTGTTGTACTTGTTCTATTCCCTTCTTTATTGCTGAGAAACTGGTTTTACTGATTGTTAATTCATTGTTTGACCCCTTTCACACTTAGTGACATCTTGAGGGACCAAAAATTCTACAGCAAACTGAAAAAAAGTCATAGATGGACCATGCTAAGGCATGGAGAAGGTTCACTGGATGACCAGTTGTGTTGCAGAGTGGGGGTCCATTGCTTTGGAAATATTTTCATGGAAAGTCCATTGCTCTCGTATTGTTATCCTTTATTGTTCTTGAAGTACTTGCTCCCCACAAAGCCAAGCTGCTTTCTCTGAATGTGCTACCTCTGAAATTATCATTTATACTGAAAACTCAGTGTCATCATCTTTACATTTCTTCGTAGGGCCTGCACTAGACAACGCATGCTGAGCGGATCATTTGAGGGGCAGCCAGCAAAGGAAAGGTCAATACTTAGTGTCCAGCATCATATACGACAGGAACGCAGGTAAAAATGGACAGAAAGGATGGTTTTAAATATTCTTAAAATAAAGGTGACAAAAGGAATTAAATCTGAGCAATCCCTAACATGTGAAAAGCCAAAACTATTGTACAAAAAACTGAATTCTACATTATTCATTGTAAGCATAATGAAATTCATTGTACTGTATAAATGGAAAAAATGCTTTTTTATTTCAAATGTCATTTCCTTTGCCGACTACAAAGCTATCAATTTAAAGATCAGAAGGACAGAAATTGGCTTATGTTAGACCAGATTGAAAACAATTGAAGAGCATATAAGCTTCTGATGTTAGCAAGAGAAAAATGATAAGAATTTGAGATATTGGGTGGCTGGAGAGCAGTGCTTTATAATGGTCATCTTATAAAGGTCAAAATTTCATTCTGAGATGTATCGTTAAATTGATTATGATTGTTTCAGGTCACTGAGACATGGTTCGAACAGCCAGCGAATCAGCAGAGGAAAATCTCTTGAAACATTGACTCAAGATGTAAGTCCTCATAGAAATGCTGGTTTCAATTTTAGAATATAAGAAATTAGAATATATATTATCAAATAAATGCTTGAGTAAGACTATCTTCTATTTATGAACTTGCTTGCAATTTTTCTTTTGAAATCTTGGAAGGAAGTCATAAGACAAATGCTGTAACTGCATTAGAATTATCCTCAAAATAGTTGACATGGTTGTTTCACTGATAGACTTACTGGTTTTGGAACACTTGCTGAGACAGATTCACTGAATCTGTAGACACTGCATTAGGAACACAACTATTGCTACCCAGGACACCTTAAAAAGCATTACTCTGAAATTAGACAAATCACTCAGGCTGGCAAAACAGCACTTCAAAATTTCTGATGGAAGTTTAGTAATATTTTCCAAGTAGCAGAACTGTCAGACAAAAGGACAAAGACTAAAAGGGAGAATAGCAATCATGGGTTTCACTGTGGTGTAATTTCATGCAGTTAAGAGCATTTTCATTTCTTCAAATTCATATGATATTTTGTGGATCTCTGTGACAATGAAATTGCAAGACGCTATATTAGTCACCCCATTTCCAAACTATCTCAGTCTTTAAAGGTAACTAAAGCAGATGTGGCTTTGCTAGTACCCAACAGTAAGGATAACACCCAGAATTACCCCACCAGGAGTGCTTCAAAGACTCACATAACTCAGAATAGTAATGCTGATTGTTCCCTCCACTGCATGAGCTCAGACAGCATCCTGCCTCCCTCCCTCCCTCCCTCTCTCTCATCCCTGCACTCAGCTGTCACTACCTGGATAATCTGCATGCCTTGCAGCCTGGCAGCCATGCAGCAGGCTTGAGAAGCTGAAAGGGTGTCTAAAGCTTTTTCTTTCCCAGTCTTTGCCCTTAGTAACTTTGATTGTATTCATTCCAGTTCAGAGAGATTGGTTGGGCTTACAGGACCTCTGTTTTTAAAGTTAAAAGTTAGATTGGATGGAGCCTCAAGCATGAAATTAGAACTGAAATTAACCTTGATGAAAATAAGGAGCCCTATGCTGTAGATAGAAAATACTATGCAATATGCTTGACTGAGTTGACGTGCAGTACATTTGGAAATAAAGATCTTTCATTTGAATATTTATATGTAAAATACCATATCTTGCTTTCATCTGAAACATTAAAAACCAACAACCCTCAGACCTCGATTACAAGGAATCATTTTGCTTCTAGCACTCCAACACAGTGAGATACAGAAATGCACAGAGAGAAGACAGTGAGATAAAGATGATCCAAGAAAAAAAGGAACAAGCTGAAATGAAAAGGTATTTCAAAATCAAAGGTCTGAGTGCGCATTTTCTGTATTAAGTATTCTCTGTATGAAGTTAAAAGTATTAAGAGTCAACATGAAAAAAAGAACAAAGTGTAAGGGATATTTTTGCCAAGCATAATGTGTAACACTTGATAACATTACATTTTTTCAAAAGGAAAGTCCAGGAGGAGGAGCTGCGAGAGAATCACCCCTATTTCGATAAGCCCCTTTTCATAGTCGGCCGCGAGCACAGGTTCAGGAACTTCTGCCGAGTGGTGGTGCGGGCTCGCTTTAATGCGTAAGTTCATTTCCCACTGGTTCCAACGGGTGCTGACCTCCATGCCCTCAGAAATCAGGCTCTAACTTTTCTTTTACAAGGAAAACTGCATATAGTGTGGTAACCTCACAAGCTGGCAGCCAGCTGTCTGTGGTGTAGTCTTGCTGTTGGAGGAAAGGAAGTGATAAAATAATGTGTTAGGGCAGATGTGTTCGAGCAGTCTGTGATGTGAGGTGAGATGGACAAGACTGTGGGGAAACTGCAGGCATGAGCTGAGAGGAAAAGCTAATTTCCCCTTTGGGAATCAGCTTGCTATTCCATTCCTACTCCTAATCATAAGGAGAGAAGGTTTTATACACCAACAGTTACTCATAGAACAGAAAAAGGTGAAGAGAAATTAATTGCGCTATGCTCACCCGATCGTAGCCCATAATTAGGGACCCAGAATGGGATGGGTGTTCAGCTCTGGGAGATAAAAGGAGAAAAGCTGAAATCCAGTGAAAACCAGGAAGATTCAGCAACTAAGCTGTAGGTATATGTGAGTGTGGCAGATAGAGATCTATGTATAAGCAGCTTTCTATGAAATAATTTTATAGCTCTTCTTTTAAACCTCTGTGTCTTGCTGGCACCCTTATTTTAAAGGGTTGATGCATGTCACCTTGCAAAGAGCAGTGTATGACAGAAGATAGCTCAAGGCTATGAGCTTGGCACTTAGAAGGACTGGTTTCAGAAGCTGCTTTACCATTGATTTTCTCTGTGCCCTTCAACAAATTATTTCTAGTTAGCATGACAGGACAGTTAGATACTCGGTTTTAACAATACCTATATTTAAGTGCTCTGCCACCTTTGTAGAGACATGTCCTTGAGCTACATTCCCACTTTTCTATGCAACTGCTAACTTGATTGTGGTGCACTGGTCCATGAAGTAGTTGTAAATTAAAACAGAAAAACAAAACACACAGTCAATCAAATCCACTTAGCAAATACTTGTCAGTGCCTCTTAGCATTGTGGGGTGCCCAGTGGTAACAGGATGTTTATATTAAAACAGTTCAAATAAAATGTTTGCAATTATAAGAATAAACTTTTCTTAAACAGTCTTTTTTTTTTCATTTACTTAAATCCTACCTGCTTTATTTGTTGTCCCATCTACCTTACCAAGTAATGTATTCTAAATATCTTTTTCAAACTGATAGGATACATATTTTCTTCTAGTAAAAAAGACTGAGGAATGCTGCTGTGTACAGTGTAGAGAGAGGCATGAGTTTAAGAAGCAAAAGTCAGTAGATTCAGTGGGAAGGCACCTAATCCAGTGTGTTCTGTGTGCTTACTGGTTTAAGAGGGTGAACCTGGCCTGTGGAAGATGTTTCTTGTTCTCCTTGTTTGTCTTGGGCATTCCTATAATTCATAACCATGAAATCTCTCTGGTGGTAATTCCTCAAATCTGTTCAGTCCATTTTTCACTTTAAGCTCAGCAAGGAAGTAATGACAATTTCACATCCCAATGGCTAGAGCCCTCCAATGAAATATAGGGTATGTCAGTGCAGATCCTGTCTTGGCATGATTTCCTATAGAAGTTGGAAGATAAGTAAAAGTGCCTATAACCAGTGGGTCAAGGGAGGCTTCTTGGATAGTATTCTTGTAGTTTCTCCTGCAGCTGTCATTCTGCTTTGTATGAAATTGATAAATAATTACTGCAAAAGGGACTTGTATCATGTCACCTAGATATGTGCATGTTACTTATAGAGTGGTTCTCACTCTTTGACTGCTATGGGTATTTGAGTATGGTAGGTGGAGCACAGCAGTTACATGGGAAAATTGAGATACAGAGAATCTAAAAATATTAATCAGAAAAAGACTGAAGAAGCAATACAAGACAAAAAAGCAAAAAAAGAACTTGTGGAAGGATGTGTGTCTGTGTCTATGTGTGTGTCTGTCTGTGTGTCTGTCTGTGTGTATGTTAACTGAGGATATCATACGATCACAGAATCACAGAGTGGTTTGAGTTGCAGGAGACCTTAAGGATCATCTAGTTCCAACCTCTCTGCCTTGGACAGGGACACTTTTCACTAGGCCAGGTTGCTCAGAGCCTCATCCAGCCGTGGTCCCAGAGGTTTTGAAGTAATTTTAAAGAGCATTCGGGTACCTAAAATTCAGTAGCAGATTATCCCTCTTATTCTCAAGAAAATTATAAGATTAAGTCCTTGTTTACAAAAATAAGACCCAAAAAAACTGTCAGTTCAAAGAATCTTAGAGGAATTACAGGTATGCAATGAGTTAAAGTGGTCCTAGCTGTGTTGATAATATGACTGAAATTGCATATAATTAAATGAAATTTATACAGACATTTAAAATAAAGACAAGATAAAATGGAGCCTTGATTTTGGACAGAAATTATTTTGAGTTGATGGATGCATGGTATAATTATAATGCTGACTAAAATAAAATGTAAATGACTGTATCTTTTCTTCTTTTTATAGTTCTAAAACAGATCCTGTTACTGGAGCTGTGAAAAATACCAAATACCATCAGCTTTAGTAAGCACTGTAAAAGTAACTTTGCTTGGACTCATAAGCCCGCAGTATAAGTGTGTGCACACACATGCATGGATGTGTGTAAATGTGCATGCACATGTGTATGTCTTCTTTTTTGTTTTTCCCCAAAAAAGGTTTTTCTTACTAGGGAGTTCTTTGGGGAAAAGGACGAACAGGAAGAGAATTTTTTAATCAGACTTTTCTTCTTCACTTGCATGTGCTTTCTGTAGTTTTACTACGCGTTTCGGAACTACTGAAATCTTTGGCACTTCTCAGCTCAATTTATTTTTCATAGGAAAGCACTTAATTGTAGTGTAGGCACAGAGCTCTGGGCATTTCTGTAATGGCATCTCCTTATGTATCATTTGCAGTGACTTGCTGGGTTTGGTTACTTACCTGGACTGGGTGATGATCATTGTTACAATATGCTCCTGCATTTCCATGATGTTCGAATCCCCTTTTAGAAGAGTTATGCATGCTCCAACACTCCAGGTACTGCCACTGAATAGTTTTACAGTCACTGAACCACAGACACTTTGCTTTTCCCCACTGCCTATTCCTAAATTATGATTGTTCTCTGCTTTGATTTTCAGATTGCTGAATATGTTTTTGTAATATTCATGAGCATTGAGCTTAATCTGAAGATTATGGCAGATGGCTTGTTCTTTACACCAACAGCTGTCATTAGGGACTTTGGAGGAGTTATGGACATATTTATATACCTTGTAAGTTTTTATATTTATGGAAGGTTTTTGTGGCATTCTTAATTTTGATATATTTGGTTACATAAATGCTTAGTAGTGTGAAAAAGTTTGGCTCTGTACCCTGATGCAAATGCAGTAGTGTAATTTGTGTTCAGACACCACTGCTTTCATATGCAGTCCTATCAGTTATCTATACAAATACTTGTTTAGCCATCTAAAAATATACTGATGTGGTAAACACCTGGCAATTTAGTGTAGGGTCATTGAACACCTCCTTTTAATTCTTTATTTGTTGACTTCTTTTAAGTATCAGATCTGATTTTCCTTCAGAGAAAAACTGAGATCTCTGACCTTGCTTCTGCATTTTTATGCCGGAGAATCTTTATTTTACCTGTTTCATAGATATTACTTGCTTCTTCCCCTCTCAACAATATTCCTGCTTTATTGAAGGTGTTTCAAAAGCCTTTACTATTTGACAGAGGGCACATCTTTGTTGCTGGTGTTGCTAGAGAAGAAAGCAAAGCAACATCTTTCTATATCCCATATCTATCAGTAGTAGTTCTCAGGAAAAAAGTTTCTCAACAGTTTCCTTTGTTTCTGGGAAATTTCTTACATTCCATTCAAATAGAAGAGGAAGGTGTCCATTTCCTCTTCACATATGACAGTAAACACCACAGAATGTGTCAAAAACAGTGCTTAATATAATAGAGGATGAAATATTTTCTAACTGAAGAAATTGCTGAGAAAAATGGCTTTGATGGATTTAGATTAAATCTTTCAGAGATTAATCCACCAGGCAGATGTGCTGCATAAAATTTGTCACGATCAATTTGTTTCAAAGATTCCACTGTTAGCATAAAAAGTATATGCATACTTGTTCAAAAGTCCTACTGTAGTATGCATAATTCCCATGTGCTTAAGTTTCTTGAAATCTCTCTGAATCCCTCTGCTTGTCTGAAGGAAAAATTTAGGTGGTGTAATTTGGATATTACAAATGTGACTGTGGTGATCTTAAAAGAATGTGGAAGAACATCAGAAGCACTGGCAAGTCTGTTTGTTTTGGTGGGGTGTCTTTCATCACTGTTTTTTTAACAAGTTATATTTTAAATCATTGGTGATATCATCATGATCCTCTATTTTCTGCGCACTTACTTCGTTGTCATACTCTCACCACTGTCCCCCTATAATAGCACTGGCTTTTAAAAAAGAAGAAGCACTTAAGAGACTTTAAATCAATAACCATTTGTCAGAGATTGTTCAGGTTACACGACACAACTATGCTGTTTGAAAACACATTCAAATACATAACATGCATGTCATGAAACCACATGGTGACAAAACCACTTATGCCTGTTACCAAGTGGTAGGAAAAACTGTCAGGAAAACTGTTAGACTTTCCAGGTGAGGATTTCTCAGTTTCAGGGTAGAATCTCTGAAATGAGAAGGAAGGACAGAAATAATACTGCCTGCTCCGAGAATATAGTTTGTGTCCCTGTTTTGAATCAGCCACATTGATTTCTCCTTTTGGAACTATTCCATCTGATTAAGAGTATAAACCAGATTTTGAGTCAAAGGAGGAGACAAAAACAAGCTGCCCATTAGTTAGGACAATAAGCCAGGACATAAGAGATCTAAGCCCTTTTTCTAAATTAGATGCTTTTTTGCCTTATTCTTCCCTTTAATTTTAAGGTAGAGAAGTGTTCATTGATCTTCTGTGCTGTGTCTGACCCTTGTTTGCCTCTTCTTGTCCTGTCACCTCCAGGTGAGTTTGATATTCCTGTGCTGGATGCCTCAGAATGTCCCTGCCAAATCTGGAGCTCAGCTCCTGATGGTGCTCCGCTGCCTCCGACCCCTTCGGATTTTCAAACTGGTCCCTCAGATGAGGAAAGTGGTGCGAGAGCTCTTTAGTGGCTTTAAGGAAATCTTTCTGGTATGTGCCAATTCTTTTTTTTTCTTGTAAAAATATATGAAGGAGTAATAAGATAACGTTTTTGGTATAACATTCATGTTTTCTATTCTTTTTATCATTGTTGTCTGATGGCTTTTCATTGTGGCTATCACTGCAAATGACTATACAACAGGCTAAAAATCAGAATATGAGTAACTTGTACTGAGTAAACCTGTTGTAATAATTCTTTTAGAAATTATATTACTTATCCAGCATACTTTTGGACATAATTACATTGGAGGACTACTGAAAAAAAATCTACCCCTTATTCACAGTTCTAGTTGGTCACAGAAGATGAGAAGTGTATGGCAGCTCTGCAAGAACAAAAGTAAACCTGGTTTCTGAACTGCAGGTCTCTACCTTCAAGTTTTTTGAGAGGCAGCCAAAAACAGTACAGCTGTTCATCACAGATCTGGATCTCATTCTTATGTCATTGCTATTGTTATTATTATTATTATCATGGTCATACACTTATATTAATAGGAACAACAGAGTCTGTGATTGCTTGATCAGATATAATCTATTGTCTTGGGACCCTATGTGATATTGGTCAGCCTAAGCAAAAGCCATTTTATTCCTTAACAGAACACTTTATTAGGTCAGGTTGTTATAAAACACTAAGCCACAAAATACTTGCAGACAGTAATAGAGCAAGGACAAAAAGTAAAAAGCTAGTTGGCATTTCATAAATACTGTATTCTATTAAAGATATTTGCATCTAAATTTGTTCATGCTTATCTTTATTGGAGCTATCCTGGAATTAAATATCTAACAAAGGCTTAATCAGATTAATTAGCCTGAATCAGCAAAATAAAAGCAGCAAATATGCAAGTACTCAAACAGTTTCTTTAAAGTGAGGCAATTCTTATGTATACAGAATTCAGCAAGGTGATACACTGAGTGCAAGTAAGCTTTCATCCTTATCTGCAATTCTTAGATCTTGTGTTAAAAATAAGACTAATATGACAAAGCACCTGGTTACTGGATCAGAAACTAAAGAAACATGTCTGTCCCAAAAGCCATATATCCAGGTTTATGCCACAAAATGGTCCTCTCTGCAGTTCACTGAAGGAGCTGACCCCCTTTTTCTAGTCTGCAGAAGGAGAGCTTGACAAGTCCAACTTCATCTTTACAGGTTTCTATTCTTTTGCTGACGTTAATGCTTGTTTTCGCAAGCTTTGGAGTGCAGCTCTTTGCTGGAAAACTGGCTAAGTGCAATGATCCTCACATCATCTCTAGGGTAAGAACTGATTTTCTGCTTCAAAATAATGGTTTGTTGTGCTATTTTTGCCTGCTGGGGAAAGCAAGTGGGACAATCGGAGCTATCATATGAGAAACAGAGATCTTGGGCATTTTCTTGTTCAGAAGCAGGATGATGGAGTGAAAGGTGATAAAGGAGTCAACAAATGAGGGTAAGGATGGGTTTCCATATAAAAATTAAGCAGATCCAAATATTGGGGACTGTCTCAAAAAAAAAGTTGTCAAATGAATGCCATGTTACCTGCAAAGGACTGGATGGCACATGGAATTAATAATGAAAATAACACCTTTGTATTACTAAATCAATAACTTAAAAAAAACAGGTTAAAGTGCTAGAAATCCAATCACTGGTGATGCTTTGTGAGTTACATGGAGAAAGTTATCTGTGCTTTTTATTCCATTTGGAGAAATACTGTCATGACTAAAGAGAGCAGTGGTCTTTAGGAAAGAGGTGAAAGGCTGCATAGTCTTGCAAATTGAAAAGCATTGTCAGCCCTGAAGGAAAAGAGTCTATGGAACACTTACTAAGATGCATCTTTCATTTGGGTAAAAGTCCATGACTATTAATCACAGACTTATAAATAACTCTTCATTTCTGTGTATATTGCTTTCCCATCATGGCAAACGTGCTGTTTATGTTGGCATGTTGGCATTTCTCACAGGCTTCTGTTTAATCTCAGGTTGTGGTTTATTTCACTATAGGAAGATTGTCATGGCATCTTCAGAATAAATGTAAGTGTTTCCAAAAATCTCAATTTAAAGTTAAGACCTGGAGAGAAAAAGCCTGGATTTTGGGTGCCACGAGTCTGGTGAGTTGCTACACTTTGGCCTGTGTTTCTTCAAAAATGTAGCTGTTTGTGTAGAAAAATGGCTCAAATGTGATGACATTCAATTACTGATGGAGGAGCTTTATTGTAATTCACATGATACTAAGAGTAAAAATTCTGGCATATTTAGTAAAAAGCCAGATATATGAAATTTTCCAGATTTAACCTCCACTTCATAAACTAGAAAGGAAGAAAAAACCTTCTAGGTACTGAACCTATATAGGAATTAGATTTGATTTGTTTATTATTACAGTGGGAGTTATTTTCTTGAAAAGTATCATCACTTAGTTGTTCTTTAGTACTATTATGAAGGCATCCTGAGAGCCATAAAGCAGCAATAGAACCTAAGAATAAATAGGAAAAGATGGGAAGAAAAAGAAATGGAAATCAACCTGCCTACAGCTACTCATAAAAACAAATGATGATATCATGTCTAAAAACAGCCTTTATCTTCTATGGCCATCAAGCTTGCTAGCTAGCTGTTTCTTTCCTTTTCCAGTGCAGGGAATCCTTGTGGTTTATCTGGTGCAGAAGTGCAGTAAAACTTATTTAAAAGTTAATGTATGGTTTTTATTAGTGTTCTGATAAGGTTCATTTAATATTTCCCAACACCTGAACAGGCAAAATTCACTCTTTTTAATTGTTTATATTTTTCACTTGGTTGGCATTTTGAAAAATCAGCTTAACAGCCACAATTATTTTAATTGGCCATGTGTATGGATAAGGAATGTACCAGCAGTGGTAGATTCAGAGCCACCCTACACTAATGAAATACTATGCTGTGATTTGAGCAGTCAGTGAAACTCTGACATCTGCAGAAGTCTTTGTTTCTGTATGCCTCAGAGAAATTCTTCCTCGAGTAAGCAAATTCGCTCCTGTTCAGCTCGATCCAGAAATAAGCAAAAACTGTCTTAATCAGCATAACTGTGAACTTTGGGGAATGTTTTGTTATTGCAGAAAAATGTTTTACTGCAAAGGCATTTATACCACCTGTTGGCTGCCAGGCCAGATTTTCAAGAGCCAGATGTCAGTACAAGGACTGCATTAAAAAGAAGTATCTGCATCTGAGAGCTCTCTTTTCACTGAATGGTTGGATTCAAGAACCACCAAACACATAATAACTCTTCTGGAATGCAACTATTTACCTTGTAAACTGTTGAAAAGTCATTGGGCTCCTTGGATTATCTGGGTTGGATTGTAGACAGAGCAACATGCTAACCTAGCTCAAAGAGAGTACTTCTAATGTTCAGCTGAAAACATTCTCTTGAATGTCAACTGATAAAAAAGGTCAGAGCACATGGTATAGGAAAGACACATGGTATAGGAAAGACAAGAAGATGTGATGTCTTCTCAGTAAGTTTTGCTTTATACTATCAGTTCCTGATGATAAAACAGGGAACAGCATTTTCTAAACAATCTTGCTGACCCACATCTTTTATGTGGGTTAGAGAATTATTTCCTGCAGGCAAATTTATTTTAGAATCTGGCCAGTGCTATCAGATCAATTTTTATCATGAATGATGTATTTTTCTTATTTCACTGACAAAAGCATTAAAATGCAGCAACATAGAGCCATAGAATAGTTTGGGTTGGAAGGAATCTTACAGATTCTCTAGTTTCAACCCCCCCACCGTAAGCAGGGACACCTCCCACTACACCAGATTGCTCAAAGCCCCATTCAGCCTGGCCTTGAACATCTTATAAGCTTTATTGCTGTGAGTCAGTTTCTGAGTAAGAAAATAAAACATACATAGGGATCTAAAACGTTATGCTTTACATATTTATTGCTGATGCTATTGTTTCCTTATTCCTGATATGGAATTTTGATATGTTTCAGAGGCTTTCACACCAACTTTGCAAGGTATTTCAATGTTAGACTATGAAGAATCAAGGTAACAAATAGAACAACTTTACTGCTGAAGTTACAGCTATTTGTGTACTGCTTTTCAGGGCAAATCCTCGGAATTTTAATTTTGACAATGTGGGCAATGCAATGCTGGCACTGTTTGAAGTTCTTTCATTAAAAGGCTGGGTGGAAGTCAGAGATGTTATTATTCATCGTGTTGGGCCGGTAAGAAAACCCATCAGAGTCTTTGAATTCTACAACAAATAACTATGATTTTTTTAAAAACTATTAATCTTGTTTTTGTCTATTCAGATCCATGGAATCTACATCCATGTTTTTGTATTCCTTGGCTGCATGATTGGACTGACCCTTTTTGTTGGAGTTGTCATCGCTAATTTTAATGAAAACAAGGTACTAAGTGAGATGGTTTATTCTGAGTGAGGGGGTTTATTGAGTGTAGAACTGGCTCTGTAAGAAACCTGAAACTGATATTACACTGTCTACTGCTGCCTTTACTACTGCCTTACCAATATTACATTTTGCAAGACTGCAAATATGGCTTCAGATACACCTGATCCATTCTTGCTACAAAATCAAAGCCTGTGATGACAGCAATCCATCACCCACTTTATCAAAGCTGTTAGAGTTTATTTCTAGTGCAGCTGTACTGCTAGATGGAGATTGAACATAAAGCATTCTGTATTTACAGATGCTGCTCAGTTTGATATAGGCATACATGTGGTGGCAGATAAAAAGATGTGTTATCCTTGCCTGTGTTCCAACGGAGGGGTCTCTTTAGAACCCTCCCATTGCAGTGTTTCAGATCCAGAGTGAAGCTGTGTGGCTTTTTCTTTACAAACTGCAGGGTACACTGTAAAACAATTGTCCATCACTCAAATAAAAGGATAGCTAGTGTTCCAGGCAAGTTCACATGGGCTTTTTGGATTACCCTGAAAAGTAGCAAAATCTGCCCCCAGGGGAATTGCTTCAGAGGAGCTCATCCTCTGGATGGGACTGCTGCACACACACTGCACAAGCTTTAATCTGACTTTTTTTCTGAGCCTCTTGTGGTGCCTCTGAGGCATCAAGACAAAATTATTAAATTTTTTCATCTTTCAGTTCAAAGTCACAAAAATAATGAGATATGATATTTTTACCACTCGTGGCTCTGAAGGGAAGGGATGATTACACGCTATGGGGAGTGGAGATGTGTGACAGCCTGGTGTGCTCATACTGGAGCTGGCTATGGCCCTGACCTGAGCTTAGTAGCAAATTGAGTTTGTCCATCAGGGAAACCACTTGACTCCTTCGGGAAGGGAGCCGAGCAGCACGTTACTGAGCATTAATGTGGGCAAGCAAAGCATCATGAAATGGGGTGTCGCGGTTTGGACAGGTGCTTACCAAGAAAGGTGGGAGCCTCCCTTGGAATGAGAAATGTAAACCCCCTTCCCTCCGAATTAATAATATTTTGAAATAAAGGGGCTCTCAGGCAAAGATAGGGAATAGGAATAACAGATCTTTACTAAGTATTTANCACTGTCCCCCTTAAGTATCGATCAGTAGCATTTCTAAAGAGGAAAAAATTTCTCTAAAAAAAAAAGTCGACATGGGGTCAAGCAGATTGGGAGCCAAATAAGTAGCCTAAAATCTGTACTGTTCTGAAGGTATTTTTATGTTTGCATAACGTTTGTGTAATTTTAGTAAGATGAAGTACCGTCATTCCTCTTGAAATATATCTGTTCTAGAGAACAAGGAGCAATGTACAAGTAATTTCTTTTCTTATTCACTAAAATTTGACTGTGAATTAACAAAGCTGAAATTTCTACAGTATGAGAACTCCACTGGATTTTTATAGATGCTTTTGTCACTTCTTGTTCAGCTGTGCAATATAACTTTTCCTTCAAATTTGTCAATACATGGACGAATATAAAAAGCTTTATGCTTTTTGTCCTTGCTCGCTGGTAACAGTTCCCTGTGAATTACACCGAACAGGCACATCAGGCAATACTTCTATAGAATTCACATGATACTTAAAGTATAAGTCTTTTATATCTTCTTCAGTTATTTCTTAGTAACCTGCAATGGCATGTAATGTTTGTTTTTCTTTCTTTTTTCTGGACTACTTGTTACTTTTTATGAATTTACTATAGGGGAAAGAAAATATTTTCAAATTTGGGTTGAAAAGATTAATATTTATTAAGTGGGCGAGAGTTTCAGCCCAATGAATATTTAAGTAGAGTGAAGAAATGTCCAGAAACTAAAAAAAATTTAAAGAGAGACAGCTGGCAACTAGCCTGGAAAGTAGAGAGCAAAACAATCCACAGTGTAAGGTTTGGCTGCCTTTTCTTAAAACTAGTTACTTGACCAGTATATTAGTGTTTAAAATAGGTATTTTCTTTAGAAAACTCATGACTGATATATGGTTAGAACAATTACAGGAGTTGTTGATGAGGATCAGAGTTGGACAATTACTGAATAAACTGTTTTCCATGAGAATAAACAATTTCCTAAACAGAAAAAAATTATGATCATCTCAGATATGCTCGAGATTTTCATATGAGTTGTTGGAACTGCAAGTGTGGAAACGTTGGACTGGGAAGTACCACAGCAAGCTCTGGGCTGTGTCCTTGGTTGTCCCAGTGACAGGGCTATAGCCCAAATTATGTCCCATTTCAGCCCCCAGCTATCACTTGTCACAGCTTCCAGGTGCCAGGAGTTCAATCAGCAGTAAAGATGTCATCAACTAAAATATTAGCTGGCACTTTGAGATGAAGTCCAAATGCAAACACAGCTTCTCCACCCCTAGACCTGCTCACAATGCTCTGCTCTGTGATTCCCTTATGGTGATCCTGCTTGTGGAACTGGCAGTTTCTGAGCAACAACCCAATTTGCCACCATTATTTCTAGATTTTACAGAAGTCCACTCTTTTTTTTTTGCCACCTTTTGTCTTATTTGCAGTGAAGGCCCTCCAAGAATATAAACCAGACATGCTCATTGGGGTGAATATGTTGCCTTTTAATCTAAGTGTTTCTAAATGGTGCCATTTGGGTCTGACAGGAGTAGTCAGCATCTTTACATCTGTCACTTTGTCCACATTGTGTTGGAAGGCACCTCTTCCCAGAGTACCATCTAGGGACACAGCTCCATAAAGAGATTATGTTCACTAAGAGGGAGAAATCCTGACCTTATCAGTTGCACAACCAGCCACAGTTCAGCATCTACACAAGCCAATGCCCAGGTGAGCCCCATAGATCATGCCAGCCCTCACCCATCTCTGTGCAGCTCCTTTCCGACAGGGACAGGAGCCAAGTGTCTAGGAGACAGGCTTTTGACATTTACCTTGAAAAGGTCTCCTTTGTTTTTGTAAATCTAGAATCCTTCTATGAGATTTTACAGCTCTCTGAAGTGATAAGGAACTCATTTTGCTTTGAAGGTCATTTTAGATAACATTGAATCCTGTTTGAAGTTTGCTATGTGACATGAACATTTACACACATTACCAGCTACCACCACCCACCCTAAAGGTTTGTCTTCACCTCTCTTTGTGCTTCCTCTGTGGAGAGCTCTTGTAGATTTGTAGCATACTGTTGTTTTATTTCAATTACACCCCAAGCAGAAGAGTTGTGGAGAGCAGCAGTGGTCTCCTGGAGGACTCCTTCCCTGAAGAAACTAGTGGCACTAGCAAGCCACAGGATTTTCTGCTGCAAAGTCCAGACAAAATCCACCACTCTGCTTCCTGGCAAACGATGTTCAGTCAAATGGAAAACCTCCTGCAGTGTTTCATTGCCCACACTGGGCTGCTGCTACAAAGAGCAGCAACTGTGCATGCTGAGTTGCGTCCCAGAAACTCACAGCTAATGCATCCAGAAATCCTCTTGAGAAACAGCTGATACTTCAGACTCCTTTCCCCAAACAGTGTGTTATTTACGGGAAGTTGTGTATGTAACTTTATTTCAGGCACCAAAGAGAATGATGTTTTCATGTTGCAGAGCTGAACATTCTAGCTATTAAATGACAAAAGCTTTATATGCTTCTCTTTGTTTATTAAGGGGACAGCTTTGCTGACTGTAGATCAGAGACGATGGGAAGATCTGAAAAGCAGACTGAAGATAGCACAACCTCTTCATCTCCCACCTCGTCCGGGTATCAAAGATATTTTGATTTTATTCATGTTGAGCCCTAGTGTTCGTAATTCCCCAGGAGTCTGCGATTCAAATTAAAACTGTAATCGTGAGGCCACTAGGAGGTTGTGCAGAAGTTAATGTGGAAACAGGCTCCAACCACAGATCTCTCCATAAGGCTATTAAAATCAACCCAAAAAAGGTTGTGCTTCGATGGTTTTAGGATAAGCCTTAATGAAAAAATGCATTTCTAAATGAAAAATATTTGCAGTTGGCTGTAATGATATGAATGGAATGTATTAACCTGACAGAAGTTGAATGATGCACTTGCCCTAAAAGTACCAAAGCTTTCATGCAACACTGGTGTTCAGTATTTCAAATTACATGTTCAGAAGCACTATTTGATATGGAAAATTGTGGCAGAAAATTAGAAATGTATTTTGAAAATGGGAAAGGATTGTTTTGCCCCTAATGAACATGGAAAATATGTCAAGAAATAGGGGAAATGTCATTGTGTATTTTAACTCTCCTCCTCAAACTCTTTCAGATAACGATGGCTTTAGAGCTAAGATGTATGATATAACTCAGCATCCATTTTTTAAGAGAACTATTGCTGTACTTGTTCTGGCCCAGTCTGTGCTGTTATCAGTTAAGGTAATTGTGTTTCATTTAAATGCTTCATTACAGTAGTAGAGCATGTGTTGCACGTTTCCTAACACCAATTAACGATCAATTGAGCCATTAGTGTGATGAATGAAGGAAACATGATTTCTAGATGCAGCAGTCTCAGTTGGCATAGATCACTGTAGATTAATTGTAACTTGTGGAGCTGAGTCAATTTCTGCCTTTTTGTAGTCTGGTCCACTATTTTTCATTTCTAGTTAAGCTGTAAATCTGAGAGAGAAGAGGACACCAAGGTGCCATTCCTGTCTGAGTATATTTTAAAGCAAAATCTATTCATTAACAAAACCCTCAAGAAAAGTTAAGGCAATGAAGAAGCATTTATTCTGTTTAACAGCTATTCTTTTATGAATGGATTATGTTTGTTTTTCAGTGGGATGCTGCAGATCCAGTGACTGTGCCTTTAGCAACAATGTCTGTTGTTTTCACCTTCATTTTTGTCCTTGAGGTAAAGTAATATATTTATAATTTCTTGAGATTAAGACTTGTATGTATATATTTCATTTTGTCTTTAGGGATGCTTCTCATTCTTCACTAGGGTGTTTATTTCTGAATGTGTGCATTCAGGGCTCTCCATGTCACTTGTCTTTAAACATGCATTGTAAGAAGAAACTTTTAATGTGTTAAAGTCATACTTCTCTACAACCTTGAGCTTTGTGTCTTTTTTATATATATTCAAGTCTGAGTATTTAACAGTATGCTTTGGTGAACCCAGTGAACTCTTTTCTTGCAAAACATCTCCTTTTACATTCCCTCCATACAGAAAAGATCTGTCTTGTCTCATGGAAGTTCTGCTTCATCCATTTATGTTTTGCCTAGTGTGTTAATCCCCACTATTCTGTAGCTGTGGCAAACTCCAGCCTCTCTCAGCTTTATTTTAAATATCATACTTCATTTTAATATCTTTTAATAAGCTACACCCCAGCTCCAGTATTGTCTGTATTTTGCTGCACAAGTCTGGCTCCAGTATAGTAGCAGTTCTCTATCTACAAAATCATTGTTGTTACAAACTCTGAAAGGTGTATGTAGCCTATTTTCATTAGACTGGAATCTAAAGATTTAAACACATTTTGAAAAACATATAGTTTTTGAATATATAAGGATATCCATTTAACATTAAAGAAGATGCTTTCTCTGTGGTAAGAATAGTACATAATTCCTTATAAGTTTTTGGTTGACTACTTTTCTTGTCAGTCCCCTCTGAATAGCTGATACTGACCACTATCAGAAACAAGATAGTAGACTACATTTCTCACTGCTCTAATCCAATCTGACAGTTCCCATGTTCCATTGATAGGTTTTGCCAGCGGTGATGAATAAACAATGAAGTGAATACCTTGTAGCAGCTGTAGCTAGAGTATGTCTATGTTGTTGCTTCTTTTTTCCCTGCCCAGGAGAAATCAGTATCTCTGGAGAGACTGAGCAAACACAGAAAAGTTTTATTTGTGTCACACAGAGGCAGGTTTTAATTTACCTAGTAACTATGTCTTTGGAAATACTTTTTTCTCTTATACTGCCAGGAGAAACAAATACACTTCTAGAATTTCAAAGGGACTTTGTCAGAGCCAAGAAAAATTTGTTGACTGTCTCAACAGGCAAGCTATCACACTGTGAGTGCACACAATTTATGGAGAGAGGAAGCAGCTTCCTGCCCAGTATCTTCCTTAATGCAGCATAGTCTGGTGGCAGAGACTTCTATGTGCTTTCTGCATAGCTGATGGCCCTATGTCCAATCTAACAACTCCTGATTCAGCCTTAAACCTCTACTGCTCACATCATATATATGTGCTACAGAAAATAGGAAGAATTTGAAGATCTCACTTTTGTTACCATACTGATGATGACAGAGTAAAGGGAGATGTGATTTTTTATTTCCATGGTATGGTATTCAGTTCTAGATTATGGACACTTGAAGCTAGGTGTTTAAATTCTACATGTGAGGTAGGTGTTTAAGCTGTTACTGTGATCAAGGGAGATGAAGGGTGAGATTCAGTTACCTCCACTCCAGAAGGCCAGGGATGTTCACAAGTCTTATGTCATCCCTGCCAGTCCCATCCATCCATCTTCAATTCTCTAGGGCATCTCAGGTAACTGGGTAGAAGGGGGCAAGACACCTTAGGTAACTCAAATGGTACCAATTCAGAGACCACATTGTTCACTTTGTAGTCAGGCTTCAGAAAACATAATAAGGCAAAAAGCTAACTGGAAAATCAGCCTTTTACCTCAAGGTAGTGTCCACTTATATCTGGTTTTGTTTCCAGAAATGTTACATGGCAGGGTTGCAAGGTGGGATAGAAAAAATAATGTAATGAATGTCTGACATTTATAGCCTTCACACAGTAACTCAACCTGCTCTGATATTTAATATGACTTGTGTATGAGAAACTCTTAGGAGTTCCCTCTACATGCATCACTCTACTTTGGTGTGTGTTACCTGATGTGACTATTTCTGTGACTATTAGTATCTACTCTTGAGCTTCTGCATTCCTGTTACCTAAATTGGAAATATCAAGTGCTTTGGAAGCTGTATTTTACCAGGTACATTGTCAAATATACTGCCTTTACTTTTACTTTTAGTTAGCTTTTTTCTCTTACATGCTGATGAGTACAGATGGTGCTGAGTACAGAGTATTCCTTAACGCAAGAAATATTTGCAATATAGGAGAGCTTTTTAATAAATTTGAACTGTAGGTGCTGCAGAACACAACTATATTCCTGAGTTCAGATGTGGTTATGTGATTTTAGCTTGCTTACAGAGGATTAGCTAGCAAGGATACTGCTACTTTTTTTAGTTACATCTTATTGACATGACTTATTTAACTTCAAGCTATCTTAAGCCCACATTCACCTCAGCAATCTATACATTAAGCATTCAGTCTGAGGTGGTCAGTTGCACTCCTGTCATTGATACTTGATGGAGACAGAAAGGCATTTCAGAATGCTATTTATCCCTTGGTCTTAATCATCCATGGTCTTACACAAGTACCAGTTTTCCTCCATCCAAGGGAAGCTAATATTATCTAGTTAGTCCACATGGGAATATTTAGCTGAGGTGAAACCTGCCCCTCATTCTTTGAAACTGTTTCATAAAATGAGCCAAATCAAACATTTTGGAGAATGGAAGAGGATCTCATGGCAAGGAATAATAATTTCTTCATTACAAGTGGGATTTTTTTTTATCCATAGGTCACAATGAAGATTATTGCCATGTCACCTTCTGGCTTCTGGCAAAGCAGAAGAAATCGCTATGATCTCTTGGTGACATCTCTTGGAGTTATATGGGTGATACTTCACTTTGCCCTACTGGTAAGATACACAAAATGCAATTCCCGTGACTAAAATGATTTTATCTTTGAGCACCAGCAGTAGGATTGCTGCTATATATGCAGATAAACCTTTGAGAGTTTAATAAGGCTGAAATATGTCTGAAAGAAACTAAGCTTGATGCTAAGAAGAATGAATCATTGTCTTGGACAATCATGTAGTGCAAAAACTGCCTTACTGATTCAAGTTAGGGCCTGTAAATGTGGTAGAAAACAAGTCTTTAGGAAGGATGTAAGTGAGAATAGGAAGGAGACTGAAGAGAGTGAGAGCTCTTGCTAACAATGGTCTTAGGAGTGTGAAGGAGGAAAGAGGCAAGGCACAGGAGCAGAGGACTGGAAGAAAAAGACATAGGTTCAAAATTGCTGAACAATACAAACCCTCCCAAACCCAACAGCGATTCTGTGGCACTGGTTTTGGTTAAGGGGCAGTCAAGAAGACATGAAGGAGAGGGGAGGAAATCAGCTCTCCCTTCATTTCACACCAGTTTTTTTAAATTTGACTACACTCCTGGTTTCTTTATTTACAGGGGAAGGAGAAGGGATGGTTGATACTTGTGATCAATCACAAGTTGTCAAAGTCACAGCCCTGTAATGTCTGCGGGATTCTCTCTTGTCTGCCCCAAGTTCTGTTTGAAGGAAAACCTGTTTTGTGTGACTAGTCATTTTGCCCTGACATTCACAGTTTGCTCTCTGCTGCTAGGTAGCTTGGAATGCATGAGGAGTTTCTGTAATCCAGCAGCTGCCTAGACAAGTACACTGGGCCTGATGGTCATGATTAATAGAGGACTGAAGGGGTTTTGGCTTCATGTGTGGGGAGGTTGGGTTTGTGTTCTTTATATTGTTGCTACTAGTTTATGATATCTCTTATTTCATATGGGGACTGCCCTACATTACTAAAAAACCAGTTATCATGATCTGTTCAAGAGATTCCTGGAGGACCATGTATTAAGTCTTCTGTGTTTGTGTTCTAGAATGCATATACATACATGATGGGAGCATGTGTAATTGTCTTCAGGTTTTTCTCCATTTGTGGGAAGCATGTAAGTATAAATTAGGAACTACAACTATTGCAGTGTTCATATATAGATTAAAGGACTAGATGCTGTGCAAATTTGCTCTTGCAAATTCTGTAAGGCTCAGTTTTCTAGGCAAAAAAGAGAAAGAAAAACAAAGAGATTTCAAACAGCAGTCTGCAACTTTACATGCTGTCTTTAAAATGTCAGGATTTTAAGTATATTGTATAATAGTGCTATGGTTACTGGAAAAGTTGAATTTTTTCAGAAAACAAAGTGCAGCTGCAATACCACAGCTTTTAAAAGTGCTGTCTACAACTTTTAACATACACTGTGCTACTTCCAGCCCTTTCCATTTCAGTGAGGTGTTATGGGCATGCTCTTTATTTATTTTCTCTGCACAACTTTTGTAGTCATGGTTGAATACACTCATCTTGTTATGATAGTGCTCTCTTTAAAAAGTTTCTTTTTCCAGAGTGCAGGTCTGTGTCTTTTGTCTCCACAATGTATGTCTTGTCAGACTAAAGGATTTATATTCAATTTAAAAACAATTTTGGGCCAAGATGTTCTTCTGGAAACACTGGGATGGTGACAAAGCAAGACACTTCTCAAGTGTACATTCTTTTGTGTTTAGATTTCCTTTGGTGTAATTGAGAGTAGCCTGGCAGAATAAGCATAGGAAGAGAACAAACACATTTATTAAATGAGTGGTGACACTGCATTCCCTTGCTGTAGAAGTTCTTAAACAATCCAAATATTTTCTGTGAAGTCTGACATATTAAAGTAAATGTGATGAAAAAACTGCTGTACTAGGTTGCCAGGGTTAAGAACAGTAAGTCAAAGGGTTTGTTCAGTAAAGATAAAAAGTTTTCTTCAATCAGACTACACAGGTCCTGTAAAGCCTTGGAAGTCAAATGAAAAATCCTTGCTTCTCCTATGCAGCCAGACCAAGTGATTGCCTTCAAAGCTTCTGATTGATTCTAAATTTTTTTTCAAGGTTTTAACCTAATCATTTGTACTTTCATATTATGAGCTATATAAATTTCACTAATTTACCCATTCTAATGCAATGTGATGACTAAAGGTCAGCAGGAATTTGGCATAATTATAAAGAAAAATGAGGCCCTCAGTCCCATTAAAGGGAATTTTTCATCGCATCCAAAGTAGTTAAGAGTGTTAGGACAATCTAGGGCAGTAAATTTATCAAGAGTAAAATGTAAAATATAAATGCATGGGAAAGTAATATCTATTATCGAGACCTACAGCCTATGAAATCCTCAAAATTATGTTCTCAATCTTATGCTCTTTGGCCAGCTTTGCAGAATCTCAGACTCATAGAGTGATCTGGGTTGGAAGGGACCCTAAAGATCATCTCATTCCAATCTCCCTGGCATGGGCAGAGATACTTGCCACTAGACCAAGTTACTCAAAGCCCCATTCAACCTGGCCTTGAACACTTCCAGGAATGAGTCATCCACAACTTGTTTGGGCAACTTGTTCTAGTGCCTCACCACCCTCAAGTGAAGAGTTTCTTCCTAGTATCAAATCTAAACCTACTCTCCTTCAGCTTAAAGCCACTTGCCCTTATTCTGTCACTACATGCTCTTGTAAACAGTCCCCCTCCAGCTCTCTTGTCACTCCCCTTTAGGTATTGGAAGGCTTCTGGAAGGTGTCCCTGGTCTTTCACAAACTACCATTAGAAATTACTAGCCTAAGAAGCTGTATTGATCTTAATGAAATCTCCTTCTCTATACATGGAAATATTCCTTTAGGTAGGCTGCAAGATATGTGGTTTCTAACAGTTAGGATCACATTCAGATAAGCCCAGAGTAGTTTCCTGCACCACTGGTCATGCATTGCTAGTGCTGATACTTCAGGAGAATACTGATCCTAGAATATTATAGTTAAGCTTATGCTGTATCATCACTGTGATATCCTACACTGTATTATCCTATATATACTTTTTAAGGAGCAACATCTTGACCTTGCCAAGGAGGAAGATATGCTGATGTCTATAATAAATAAAAAGCACAGACAATTCCAATCACATTCATAATGGACTGTTTTAATGGGCTTGTCCATTAATGAATGTGTGTAAATGATTTGTTGTCTAAATGGCAAGTGCAAGAACTGTCTTCTGTGTTTTATCTTTCCTGAATGCTGTCATGGATTGCTTTTTCTCTGTCCTTCCAGGTGACACTAAAAATGCTGCTCCTGACTGTGGTTGTCAGCATGTACAAGAGTTTCTTCATCATAGTGGGCATGTTCTTACTGCTTCTTTGTTATGCTTTTGCTGGAGTCGTGTTGTTTGGTACAGTGAAATATGGAGAGAATATTAACAGGTACAGTATGTAGTTCTTACCTCATGGGGATGTTCTTTAAACAACCTGAAGAAATCCCTTTCTCCTAGAGAAGTGGTAAAAACCAGACAGATCTGCAGGTCTAGCTGAAGAGTTCTAAACAGAATTTCTGATAGGAGACACTGAGCCATCTTTCCAGTTCTTGTGCACTGGACTGAGTGACACCTGATCCAAGCCAGAGCAGACTGGGAGCTGTTCTTCATTATTGCCAGCTGAAATGTGCTTCAGAGCAGTACTGTGCTAGCCCACAAGCTGCTGAGACACAGTGTACCTACTCCATCTTACTGGCATCACCAGGAGCAGGATCCACGTACCAGGCTGATGCAGAAAGGAGACAGTTCTCTGAACTGGCTGTTAGCTGCAGATTTCCCAGCCATCATCAGGCTTGCAAAAGAAAATGGAGACAGGAAATTGGATCTGACCTCAAGTTTTCTTTAGCTCTCTGATAAAATGAGCTAAAATACTCAGACCTGTGTCTGAGCTAGAGTTCAATTATTGTGTCTTAAGTCATAAAATAAATAATTCAGTGAGCTCATTCAAATAATACTGTAATTGTTTTTAGTTTAAAATAGTAGAACAGTAGAAAATTGAAACTTTTTTTTTTCTTGCCAATGTTTTAATTCTGGGAAGTGAAATGATCTCTCACTCTCAATCTCTCTCTTTCTTTCTTTAAAACAGACATGCAAATTTTTCATCAGCTGGCAAGGCTATTACTGTACTCTTCAGAATAGTCACTGGAGAAGACTGGAACAAAATTATGCATGACTGCATGGTAATTACAATACTGCCAGAGATAAGTAGACAAGAAATGAGAGATACCCTTCCATCTCAAACTGTTTTCAGTATCTTAGCTTTGTACAAGGAATGCTGGGCTTGCCTTTATCTCTTCAAGAAAAGAATGTTCACTAAACCTCAGAACATGATGCACAAATTGCAGTTCCAGTCTCATACTCACAGTATAGTATTTCATGGAGTTAGGCTATTAAATGATTTAAAAACAAAAATAAGAAGATGGTTTCAAAATAGGAAATGCAGTTATTTTTCAAACATTATTTCTGTGTTGACTGAGGCAAGGTGTCTTTTCAGATTAACCTTGTCTTTGATATCTGCACTTTGGCTCATGCCATGTGAGTGATAGTCTTGATGACCTCAAAATTCCTCCTTGAATCATTATATTTTGCCCAAGTAAATGTTTATCTGTGCTTTCCATTGCAAGGAAGATCATATGCCTTTCCTTTTTAAAATTAATGAGCAGGGAAGAAAGGTTTTGAAAACCACTATGCTTCAAAGCACCAGGTTGTTCCTGTACAGTGGCATAATGCACAATGTGCCTTCTGTGTGGCAGTAAGATCTATGCCTCAGCCTTTTTTGTCGTGCCTCTCTCTCTTCCCAGATTTCTGTCTACTAAAGGTAGAAAAACAACCTGCCCACAATAATGCCCACAGTATTATTCCCTAATTGGGAAGCCTTAAAGACATAATAGTCTTAAATATTGTATTGATTGCAGAGAAATTAATAATCTATTTTTATTATCATTATTTTGCTTTGTTTTCTTTTGTTTTGAAGGTTCAGCCTCCATTTTGTACACCAGATAACAGCACCTACTGGAAAACAGACTGTGGAAATTATGCTGGTGCTCTTATGTATTTCTGTTCTTTCTATGTCATCATTGCATACATCATGCTAAATTTGCTCGTTGGTAAGTGAAAATAGACATTAATAACAAAAAGGTCCATCTTGGCATGTGGTATGTTAGATCTGAGTCTGCTGTGCTCTTCAGGTATGAGGCTACCTGGTACCCTCAATGTTACCTTGCATGCATGTAATGATTTTGATACTTCTTTGGCACAGGAATGCTAAAACTCAGCAAGTTTGGCAATGAAAGCTTTTTGAACCAAGAGATATTTTCTATTTGTAGAGTAGACTTGCCCTACAGAACACTGTTTTCTAAGCTTTCTTCAGTTAACCTTTGTTCAAACATCATTGGAATTCACTTAATTGATCTTAGGTGTTAGATTAGGCATCTCATCAGCGTTCAAGATACAGCTTTTAAAAAAGCATGGTGAATACTGATGTGGCAAGACAGTATATTATGCATTCAAAATCCTTGTCTGAGCATACAGGCATTTGTTAATGTGGAGTTTGCACAACAGAATTAGATGTTGCAATGTAACTACAGGCTTTCTTTAGGGTGTATTTTGTTCTTGTGGTTTTCAGCTATCATTGTGGAGAATTTCTCATTATTCTACTCAACTGAAGAAGATCAGCTTTTAAGTTATAATGATCTAAGGCATTTTCAAATTATATGGAACATGGTTGATGACAAAAGAGAGGTAAGAAATAATAATTTCTTCATAATAAGCTCAGAGATACAGTAAATTTCCAGTTTTTCTTGCAGAGAAATATGGGGGGGAAAAGTATGTTGACAAATTCTCTGAACAGTTACTGTTCAAATTTGAGAAGTGAGCATGATCTAACATTGTTCATGGCCCTTCAAATACTAACCTGTATTCAGTGAAGTGCTTATAATAGCAGATTTATAGGATCAATATAATAGCATCTTTACTGCCAGCTCCCTGAGAGCTGTTCCCTTGGAAGTCTGCAGATTCATATCCAATTTTTGTGTCTGATCTTCAGAACTTTGCTGAGATTTCAGCACCATCTCCTGTAAAATTCTTATGGACAGGCTAATCAAGTATGGGCTGGGTGAGAAGACAATGAAGTGGGCTGAAAACTGTTTGAATAGCCAGGCCCAGGTGGTGATAATTGGCTGGATGGGTTCTAGTTGGAGGCCAGTAACTCACTGTGTGCTCCAGGGGACAGTACTGGGTCCAGTCCTGTTCAACATCCTCATTAATGACATGGACAGAGTGGCAGAGGGCACCCCCAGGACATTTGCTGATGACACCAAACTGGGAGGAGTGGCTGATATGCCACAGTCATGCTGCTGTCCAGAGGGACCTTCATAGGCTGGAGAAATGGGTTGGCAGGAGCCTCATGAAGTTCCACAAGGAGACCTGCAAAGTCTTGCACCCAGAGAAGAATAAACCAAGGCACAGAACATGCTGGGGCTACACAGTTGGAAAGCAGCTTGGCAGTAAAAGACCTGGGACCCCCAGTGGACACCAAATTGAACAGGAGCCACCATTGCCCCTGTAGCAAAGAGGGCTAATGGTATCCTGGTCTGCTTTAGACAAAGTATTGCCAGCAGGCCAAGGCAGAGAGTGTCTTTCCACTCTACTCAGCCCTGCTGAGTCCTGGGTTCAGGTCTGGGCTCTTCTGTACACTCAGACTCATTGAAGAGAGTCCAACAAAGGGACACAGAGATGATGAAGAGACTAGAGCAAGTCTCCTGAGAGGAAAGGCTGAGACAACTGGGACTGTTCAGCCTGGAGAAGGCTCAGGGGGCTCCCATCAATGCATATAAATACCTGCAGGGAGGGTGCAAAGAGGGCAGAGCCAGGCTGTGCTTGGTGCCACCATGTGACAAGACTGGAGGAAGCCTAAGCTAAAACCTGAAACACAGAAGGATTCCTCTGAACATCAGGACACTTCTTGTCACTGTGAGGACAACTGAGCACTGGCACAGGTTTCCCAGGCAGTTTGTGGAGTCTCCATCCATGGAGATACTCAAAAGCCATCCAAACTTGATCCTGAGAAACTGGCCTTAGGAGGCCCTACTTAAGCAGAGGAGTGAGACAAGGTGAGCTTCAGAATTTCCTTCCAACCTCAGCCATTCTGTGATTCTGAAATGAGAATAACATCTGGGAGACTGAGCTGCTCAGATTCCCACACAAATCATCATCTGAATGATTCATGACATCACTAAGATTTGAATGCAAACAACATTATGGTGAAAGTAGTTGGTTGTCTGGAGCTGGCACATGGCTGTGCTGGAGAGGGAAGCTCTGGTCTGGACTCATGGGGGTAAAGAGTTCTGGATCCATCGTGTCCTGCACTGACAGAATCTCTCCAATGTGGAACAATGCCTTACAGCAACAATAGTTCTGATGAGGCTTGTTTAGCAGAACAAAAAATATTTGAAGCTTGTGAATACCACAGTTTCAGAGGGAAGTACTTTCAGTCCTAATTTTGTAACAACAGATAAAAATTGTTATCACCAAAAGTGCAGGATGTACAGCCTCTTGGAGCAGATAACCTCTAAAAAGCCAGTAAACTCTCAACATTCTCTTGTTCATCAGAGATGTACAGAGAAGGGCACAGGTTTACAAAGAGTTATAGACATGGCTATGAGTGTTTAAACTATAATTTAATTTTCATTTTACAAACCCAGCTCTTCAAGAATATGATTCTAATTACAGATGAATGCAAATGGGGAAACTAAATCCCCAAGCAATTTTGAAAACTTCTGTCAAAATTAACGGCATAGATTCTCATTGTATGCAAGTCAAATAATCACAAAGACTTGTGTGAATTTGCTGAAGAACTGGCTGAATGTGCACATTCTTCAGTAATGTGTTCACAGTGACTAAAATATGCTAGAAGAAATAGTTTTTCTCTCAGTGACCAAGTTGAATGTCTCAATTGGTTGTTAATGATAATTTACCGTCAATTATGCAATTTAACACAGGGTGTAATCCCGACCTTCCGAGTGAAATTCCTGCTGAGGCTCCTGCGAGGCAGGCTGGAGGTGGATCTCGACAAGGACAAGCTGCTCTTCAAGCACATGTGCTATGAAATGGAGCGGCTCCACAACGGTGGTGATGTCACCTTTCATGACGTGCTCAGGTACCCTGAGATTTTCTCCACATTTTTAGAACAGATACAACAGCCTGTGGTTCTTTTCAGGCTAACAGGTAGTCATTAGGCTTGGGAGAAGATTGGTAGCCACAGAGGAAGTGCAATTTTAAATGTTTTACAAAAATTAGATTTCCCTTTTTTTTTTTTTTTCCTGCAAAAATATTAGTGATGGAAAACACAGGTCCTAGGGAATCAGCTCTAAGTAATTCTAACATTTTCATTGCAGGTGGTGTGTCACAAACTACAGTCACATGTTCCTCTTGTATGTCAACTAATTAAATGTACCTTCAAGTATAGCAACATGACAGTGAGCCTGACTAGAAAATAAAATATAAATGGGAATATTATCCAAACAAACAATATAAATACTTAGAGGGAAAAAAAAAACCCACCAAACTATCACAAATGCCTTAATTGCTTGCAGTTCAGTAGTTCACCCATATTGGATAGCTGGATGTAGGTGATAAAGTCTTTGTTTTGAGCACAATAAGTCTCTTCTATAATCATTTCAGCAATTTTTTACCTTAAAAAGGGAATTTACTGTGCACACCTGAATTATGTATGATTAAACTAAGATCTTAAATATGAGTTTTGATTTTCTAAAAAATGCAATGGCACCAACATTTTAAAATAAATGAATTGTGTTTCTTCCAGCATGCTTTCATATAGGTCTGTTGATATCAGAAAAAGTCTTCAACTGGAAGAGCTGCTTGCTAGGGAGCAACTGGAATATACCATAGAAGAGGAGGTGGCCAAACAGACCATACGAATGTGGTTGAAAAAGTGCTTAAAGCGAATCAGAGCAGTAAGTCAAGCTAAAGCAGGTTCTAAATGGTTGCATAAATTGAACTGCTCAGCAATGCTGGAAACTGCTGTCCCTATGCTTCATTTACTCTGGAGTCATGATAATACTTATTTGAAGATGTATGTAGCAGTTGCTAACTGAACAAGAAAAAAAGTTTGTTACAGCTCTACTAAAATAGAGCTGCTTGTTGCAGCTCTACAGTGCTACAAAAATAAGCATCTTTTGAAGGCAAAAACTGTCTTCCTGCCCAAACTTTATCTGTCTTTTCAATACAACAGGAAGATGCATGTGCAGAGACCAAAGTCAAAGGAATACAGAAAAAAATAATGTAATTTGGTGAAACTTCATAAGCCTAGTCCTTCCTCACAGAATGTAATTGTGTAATTTCCTTTCCTCTGCTGGCAGACCAGAAACCTGAAGATGACTCTCCAGATGGAGCCTGTATTAAGATAAATCATTTGAGTGAGCCATTACAGTTACTGTGTGTGCAAATGAGCAGCAGAGTGTGTACATGGAAAGCAGGTGTATGAACCATGGCATGCTGTAGCCACTCAGACTAAGCAGGGGCAAGGTTTGGCTCAGGGCTGGGGTGGGCTCACCCACACTCATTAGTGTGTTCCTGTGCACACTCATATTCCCCCAGGCCCCTGCCATGGGAGCATCAGTGCCCTCCAGGCATGGGTCCAGGCAGAGACCACTCCTAGCAGGCAGTGGTTGAAGCTGACTGGTGTGGTAGAGGGAAGATTAGCCAGATCCCACAAATCCAGGCTGGTCACTTGCCTAGAGCACTGCAGGAAACCCCAGTCTCTAAGTTACTAGTATAGACCCAGCCTGTGCTCATCTTCACCTGTGGTCAGGATATGCTGGTCAAAGTTTGACTTGGATTAAATTTATATTAGAAAAAAAAAGAAAAAAGAAATAAATTTTATTTAAGTTTTGCAGTTATTCTCATATCTTCTTCCAAAACCAACTCTTCCTTTATATAAAATGTCACAATTTGGTTGCATTGATGACTGATTTTTCAGTTACTGTAAGTCTGACTCCAGGTTTGGCACATACATTTTTTATTTTTAAAAAAAATTACTTCTTGTGATTGGAGATTTTCCACAGTGATCTGTGATCATGGCATCTATCTTCTGTTTGTGAATTTATAAAAATACTTAGCTGGACATTTTGAATATAATGTACATTCCAGCTGAAACATCAGTGTTCAATGAGACATAGTTTCATTTTGATCTCATCTCTGTAACAATAATGGCAGTAAATTCAATCTCAGCTCTCAGTTCTGTGTTTGTTCAACTCTGTTGTTCATTTCATTATGATATTGAGCTACACTATGTTAAAGTAAATATGCTATTCATTTCACTCTAATAATATGGTTCAGATCATTTCACATTCTATGAACCTTTTATAAACTGAATGTAATTATGGAAGTTAAGATATATTTGCAAATTCTCTTGTTATTCTCTAAGTGTCCCTAGAGGGATCATGTGAAAACTACCCAGGAAAGTGAAACCCTTCCTAAGTGCTGTTTATTTTAATTTAAAAGCAAATTAGATTGTAAAATCATAATGGTAGGAGGTTTGTTTTTCTATTTGTACGGTAATTCTATACTTAGTCCCAAGGTTTTCACTACTATGTGTGTCAGTCTTATTGACAGCCTGTTCCAAAGTCCATGATAGAAATCACTTTTTTTTTACTTGCCTTCATTTAATTCCTTGCGAATCTCTACCTATTTCCTGGTTTCTTTTTCTTTGCAAGAACTTTTAACTGATAAATTCAAAACTTCGTGTGTGTTTAAACTCTAGGTTTAAACCAACAATTGAGCAATGTGCCTTCAACTTAATGTAGTTCATAAGTTTCATCCTCTATTCCCTAAAGGTTAGAAATATGCTGGAATTCACTTTATTTAAATAGCAACATTTAATACATGGATCTTTATCGATGTGCCTGGGATCCACAGCTGGTGCTCACTGTTCAGTTAAATATCTAGAATGCTTTAAAAAAAATCAAACACATTGGTGTGACACACAAATGAGAACATTTTTTCATCACATCTTCTACCTTGCTAGAAACAGCAGCAGTCGTGCAGCATCATCCATAGCCTTCGAGAGAGCCAACAGCAGGAGTTGAGCCGGTTCCTGAATCCTCCCAGCATTGAGACAACACAGCCAAGTGAAGATATGAATGCTATTAATCAAGATAACAGTGCACAGCCAGAGGTATGTTTTCCAGAGAATTATCAGCTACTCATAACAAATTCAGAAAACTTCCATGTTTCTTATTTTTTCTTTTTTAAATATCATCTTAACTGAAAAAAATTAAAAACAGTACCTTGTTTTGCTTCAGTCTTTGCCATCAGATGTAAAGGCAAGATGCTCTAAGGCAGCAATTCCTCAACACATTTAGCTGTCTTGCTGTCAACCATAAAGGGCAAACTCAGCTGTACAACTGGGAGAGTGAGAACACTGGGCATGCTGGCACCTCTGAGCAGGAGTCCTAGGCTCTTCCAGGACAGGGAATATAATAGGTACAACGTTAAGGGCTGCTTTCTGCAGTGATCGTAGTAGGCTGAGAATAATTTCATACCCTTTGATAGGATAAATGGCACTGAGAGCCTACGTGACCTTTTTGCTTTTGTCTGTTAGCAGTAGTTTTCTGGGGCATTAAAGAGTAGAAAGCACGCTGCCTTAAACAACAGCAATATGTTTTGTTAGTATTCATGGATAAAGCTTGAAACAGAATAGAAAGGTATCCCTTCCTAGGGGAGCTATGACTGATATTCCTGTTTCTCTGTTCAGACAAGTAGCCAGCAGCAGCTTCTCAGCCCCACACTTTCTGACAGAGGAGGCTACAGACAAGACTCTGGAGATGCTGGGAAACCTCAGCGGAAATTTGGACAATGGCGCTTGCCATCAGGTAAGTGAAAAAGGTTTATCACTGAAGTCCCCACATGCAAAATTAATGTTGTGCAATAACAAGGCCAAGAGAAGCTTCATGATTCACAATTCTCCCTCCTGGCTGCTGCTTGCACCCACATCAGGGCTTTCCTGTCCTCGTGCCTGTTGAAATACAGCAGTTTCTCTCTTTCTTCACAATTTGGAAAGTTTGGAAGATGGGCTCAAGCACTGCCCTGTGCAAGTGGTTACATTTTTTACTTTTTCATATACTTACTCAGGGCCTTTGACATCAGTCAGTCCTATTCTGAATCAGAGCACTGCCCCCAAAGGCTGCCCCTGTTCAGACCCTAATCATATCTAAGTGGATTAGGAAGACAGTCTTGCTGTTCTGTTGACTACCATTGACCCTACTTTTGTGGCCAGTGTACTTGTCCAAGAAACAGGATAGTTTAACAGAGAGCTTTCAATCCATGATTTCAATTTAAATATCACTGAGCAGCAAAGATCAACATATTGTTGGAAAAAAAAGTGAAAGAGGAAGCGTGCTAAGGAGGAGTCATACTACTGTAGTCAACTGCACAGGTTCTTCAAGTGAGAAAGCTTGAAAGAATGAGTAGCCCAGGGTTTCCTTTCTTAGCACAGATCTGGTCCATGTCAATTTTTAACATTCCTCAATAGATGGTCCTAAAAAGGAGGGTCATCTCCATGCAAAATACAGCTGACAGGTAAGTAGTCTGCCTCCAGTCCAGCAAAGACAGGTGCTTAAGATCATAAATAGCGTAATTAAGATCATTTGTAGGTTTAAATACTTAGACATGCGGTTTAGTGCCATACCAGCAACTTGTACTGGTTTCAACCCCTAGGCCATTGTAAAGTATCACTTTCTAGATGCAGTTGCCACTCGTAAAAGCACCTCCTCCTTCTCCCCCCTTCCTCACATTTACTACTTTCACTGATTTGCCAGCAGGTTAGCTCATGTAAGCACTGCCTAAATCATTTAGGTTGCAATTGGCTGGATAAGAAGAGATCTCTTGCATCAGTTATCCCAGCAAAAGGAAAGGAGGCACTGCTCAGTTAAACTGCTCTACCAGCAGATTAGTGGGAGCAGTGTGAACATCTGGAGCTGGGAAAACTAACAAACCAAAACAAACTACAACAACAAAAAATTAGAACAGAGCCCTACTCTTTCTGAACTAAATCAGTTTAAAGGTGCCCTAGTCCAGCTAGTTCTTTATACCTGAATTCTAAGCAAAAATGTTCAAGAAGCAGACCTACACTAATACAGAACTTTCTGTTTCATTCCCTAGCCCCCAAACCAATAAGCCATTCCGTGTCTTCAGTCAACCTCCGTTTTGGTGGACGTTCAACTATGAAATCTGTTGCATGCAAAATGAATCCCATGTCCGATGCCGCTTCCTGTGGGTCAGAAGTCAAGAAGTGGTGGACAAGACAATTAACTGTGGAGAGTGATGAGAGTGGAGAGGACCTTCTTGATATCTGAGAAGCATTTAAGTCATACCACAGTCTAATTTTCTATGTTTAGAATTAAAGATGCTATGTGATGTATGATTTCTTTAAAATCAATGTCATAAATTTTCTCCTATGCTTGTCCTCCTGCCATATGAAGCATAGCACACACTTCTGTGTTAGAATTGACCTCTGTAGGTACTAACTGTACTCCAAGAAACCTGTATACTCTAGCAGTACTAACAAAGCCAGAAAGACTATATTGCCTTTAGCAGACAGAGCATTGAAAGATTTCATGTGTTCTGTAGAATCATAGTGAAAATTTGATAGAGACACCTCTGTGTTTTTCTTCAACCTTTACCATACTTTAAAGTGGCAACACTTTACAATACAGGGTTAATGTATTTCTTCTTGTTGTTTTTTCCCTCACTTCTTATTTAGTGACATTTCTTTAGAAAGATTTTATTATTCACAAATGACCTGAAGAGGTCAGCACTGACTTCATGTTCAAGGGAAGTATTTTTATTAAGTACAGATACTGAATTACAATTCTAAGCTTTCTCTGGACCTTTTTTTAAAATATGCAAGATACAGGATTACTCATTTTAAAATCAGAAGGTGAAGGATTGGCTTTTAAAATGTAAATATCTTTGAGGTTTGGTTAATTACACAAAGAGCTTGTTTTTCATAGAAAAAATGGGGGGGAAAGGAAAAAAAATACATGAAAAACTGTGCATTTAAGCATCCAGCAGAAGACTTTCACATGAAAAACATGGGGTTGTGCTTCATTTTCAGCATATACTGGTTACATATATGTGTGGTGTCATTACTCTTCTTTTAATTGTGTCCCATTTTTCTTGTGTAGTCGTAAGATTTTCTTCTTGTCTGTGACAAAAGTTAGCATGTTGGGGGTTCTAATTACAAAAACAGTATTGTATGTCTTTAAAAATACGTTCGGTTTTGCCCACATAGGTAGAATTTTACTTGCCTACGATACTGCTCATGCTGCAGGTACCTGCAAAGGTAAGGCACCGTGAGTGGCCAGGCACCTTTGTCCCTGTAGTGCCCACACGTCGCCGTGGACACGTCAGCCCTCGCCTGTTTGATGAGCCACCAACGGCCTGAGCTGCGCTGTCGCCGGAGCTCAGCAGCCATCGCGTGCGTGAGCGCTTTTCCTCTGGAGGGCCAGTGCGAAACGGATGTGGCGTGGAGAAGGAAAGCCACGAAACACCACCGTGTTTGCCAGTTTAGGAATCGTAGGGCTGTCAAAAATGCAGGGTAAAACTGTGCCCTTCCCTCAGGGAAGAACTAAGAGGTTGCAGATTTTGTTGCTTGGCCCCTGACTAGGTTTTATGGCGTAGCTGGGACCTTTCTGTTACCATTGTTTCCTATGGAAATGATAGTTTGCTCTAACATGGCCCGATGTGAGATCTTGTAAGAGGCTCACAGTTTATTTACATCACCACTTCAAAAAATATATCCTTTCAAAAGCAGATAAAAGCCAGTGTTTTGCAATTTTTCTGGCCAAGATACTAATCTAAAGTGGCCAGAATACAACAGTGAAAACACACAGATGCCTTCACCAAAAATGCAAAATTAGTTTTGGCCATGAAATACAGCTTTCTTGGCATCTGTCAATGTTTTTACCCAGTGTATGGTTGAACATTGTTTAATTTCTTTTCTAAAATAGTCATATTGAACACAGCTGTATTTTGTGGGGGGGTTATGTGTTTTGGGGTATATTTAAGTTTAAATCTAGTCAACTGTAACTCTATAGTAAAAGAATATGCGCATTCTGTTGTTTACTAGATTATGAGCCATCAACAAAACTTCATATGCAAATCCATTCCTTTGTGTTCTGTTTTGTGCTTAAGTTGAGCTTTTGTATATATAACAAAAAGATAAATATTGGATTTATAAAAGATAGTATCTTTGACAGTTCAATAACACATTGAACTGCAGATCACTCTTGCTGCAAGCCTTCTTTTTAAAAAATCTGGCAAACATTTTTTCCTTGCCTTATAGTACACTGTCAATAAAAGTGAGTTGCTTTAAGCAATATTCCTCCCTCTGGTTTTCATTGTAACTGCATTCGCTATGTGTGGCTGATGATAATGCTGCATAGTACTGATCTCTGTGGTTTGTACAGGATTATGTAGAGGTGCTTTCAAACTCTTGTAATCGAGGGTCTTTGGTGTTTTTACTCCAGCAACTGACCTCATCAGTACTGCCACAAGGGGCCTCAGTCAAAAAATGGGACTACATAGGACTGTTCATTATTTATTTTTATTTAACCTACTTTTTCTGTGTTTGCTTCAGAGCCAGGATGTGAATGTGTGTGTGTGTGTGTGTGTGTGTGTGTGTGCCCTGTTTTACTTTTGCAGATCTAGGAAGTGGAATGAAGTTACAAAGATATGAAAATAACATATACACAGGCACACAGTTTAAGGCAAAAACCTCCCTAGCTCAGCACTGCCAACTTAACTAAAGAAGGTCCTACTCTGCAGCAGGGCAACCAATACACATTTGCACATGAAAGTGAAGAGCAGAGAAGAGAGCTGAAGGATGACTGGAGTTCAAACAGCTTGCACCAACAATGGAGAGACACAGAGAGGAAATAGTGTGTCAGGAAGTCAGAGTCAGCCCAGACAGCCTTAGAGAAGAGTTCAAACAAGAATAGATCCTAAGCAAAGGTAAACATAAGATCACTGGGGGAATATTATTACCTGCAGAGTTATCCTATACTAATGAAGAAAGGAAGGTGTTTAGACTTCTTTTCATCCACTAGGAGAGCTCTGTTCCACAGGAAGCAAGTTGTAAAAGTGTTCCTGGCTTCACTGGACAAAAAGTGTAGTGCATATTGTCAGTGCTCAAATAAAAACCTGCTTGTAGGAAGTCTGAGAACACATAGCAAAGATGTATGTCAATATCATTCCAAAGTCAGGTCAGATTTCAGACAATCATTTTATTAATGAAGAAATTAAAAACCTGAAACCATTTGCTTTTGGAAGATACCCAGCTGAATTAAGAGCTGAAAACATAAAGTATGCTTTTACAAGCTGAAAGTACCATCCTTGTTTTAACTAATGTGGAGCAATCAGGCTTAAACATCTTCAAAATTACATTACATTCAGTGTTGTCTGCATTCAAAGACCAGTATCACAGCTTCTGAGAAGCCAAAGAAGATTAAATGCCAAGAGCAAGAGAATAACTATGTGAGAATAATCTGTTTTGTTCTCTTCTTCTATTCACAACATGCCCATGCAGATTAGGGTGCCCATGAATAACTGAAGTAGAAGAGCTTGCACTGTTGTAAGAATACATTTGGAGGACCAGCAAGCAACCTCCCATCCAAAATGCCCATTCCTTCTGCAATATTTCCACAGGCAAAAACAAACACTGGCCCAAGTTGTCAATCCAAATCTCCAGTAGGATTATCTGTCTCCCTGAATCCAGCTTTCAGAGGCTGAATTCATTCCTGCTATTGAAGGCAGTTTAGTCACAGCATAGACAAGTTTGCCACAATGTATAGGCTGATGCTGGGAAGTTGGCTGCCCTGGTTTGTTCAATTGCTCTGAAACACAAAGGGAGCCTCACTAGAATTCAATTAACCTTCCTCTTCATCCCAAGGGCACTGGTGTCAGACCCTATTAGCAGCTGTTGCCCATTGTTCTCAATGAAGAACCTCTAAGCACGAAGTTATTAACCCATCAGTGAGCTAATGGGCAGTGTATGGGCATTGTGTGGGCAGTGGCACTTTATCCCCCTTCCACAGGTTCCTGTCTCAGATGCTTATTCCAGTACCCTTACTGGTTTCATACTTCTGCATGACTTGCAGATCTGTCCTGAGGAATTGGGGTGAATTACCTGAGCACCTACAAAAGTGTGTTACATAAAAGGGTATCTTACTGGAAACTCAAGAAATGTCTTTAGTACATGCAGAAAAGGAAGAAAAAAACCCAAAACACTACCCATCAGCCTGAAGAGCTGTTGTCATTAGCCTTTTCTTTCAGAATTCAGGCATCAACCGCTAGTGGCACAAGCTTCCAGTGTCTCAGTGGGAATTACTTTGTTTCAGGAAAACTTTCACTGAGGTTGGAAACAAACTGGTTTATACCACACAGATAGCAGTGTGTCCTAGAGACTTGGGCAGTCAGGTTCCAACTGGGTCCTCCACATGCTGGAAGTCACTGTGGTGGGATTGCTGTTGGTAAGTACATCTTCCCCCAAAGGTAAAAGAAGAGAGCCGGCCCTTGAGTTCATTGGCAGAGAAGCTGGCTGTTGCATCCTGTCTCGTGCCCTGTTTTCTGGTTTCCTTTTAATGTTTTGGTCTCCAATTTCATGTAGGGTGGACAGTGTCTAAGCATATTCTCCATTCTCAGCATGTCCTCCCAAGAAAGGGGGGATTCAACAGCTGCAATTTCACTATAATGTATGTAAGGCCAGTTTATAAGGGTAACAAGTATTGCTTTTTTGTCTCAGCACCCATTCCACAGAACTACATGTTCAACAGATCAAGTAATTTATCTTCTCAGATTTTCTGAATTCATACTGCCTGAGGAATCTGTCCACTGCACATTTAAAAACAAGGAGAAATAAAAGAAAAAGAAAAAAAGAGAAAAAGAATGAGAAAAAGAGAGAAAGAGAAAAAGAAGAAAAAGAAGAAAGAAAAAAAAAAAGACCAAGTGGTTACCTGAGCAGCGGGTTTCAATTTTTGTGGGTTTTCCCTTTTCAATTTTAGCAGCTATTTAAAAGTAAATATCTGTTTCTATATAAAGACAAACTTCTCAGTTGTTTTCACCAATTTAAGAAAACACAAAAAGTTTTACTTTTTTTCTTAATGTTTCCGTTTTTCAAATGCATCTGTTTTGAAATGAAGAGCTTTCACATTTTGTCTCTATTTTTTATTTTTAAATCTCATCAAAACATATTTTCTGTATTCAACTAACAACTATCAATATTTTGGTTATGAAAAACTGATTTTCCCCATAATTTTTTATAATGCATGAAAATTACACAATTTTTTAAAAAATTTATCTGGCTAAAAAATTGGTCATAACCCAGGAATATGAGCTTCCATCCCAGAAAGTAAATCATATCCTGGGCTGCATCAAATTCAGTGTGACCAGCAGGTAGAGGGAGGGGATTCTGCCCCTCCACTCTGCTCTGGTGAGATCCCACCTGGAGTGCTGTGTCCAGCTCTGGGGTACCCAACACAAGAAAGATATGGATCTGTTGGAGCAAATCCAGAGTAGGGCCACGAAATAAAGCAGAGAGAGATATTTTATCAAGGCCTGTAGTGACAAGACGAGGATTAATGGCCTTAAACTGAAAGTGGGTAGATTTAAATTAGATATTAGCAAGAAATTCTTTACTGTTGAGGGTGGTGAGGCACTGGAACAGGTTACCCAGAGATGTGGATTCCCCATCCCTGGGAGTATTTAAGGCCAGGTTGGATGAGGCTTTCAGCAACTTGGTCTAGTGGAAGATGTCTGCCTATGACAGTGGACTTGAAGTAGATCATCTTTTAAGATCCTTCCAAGTCAAATCATTGTATGTTTCCTGATTTTTTTTCCTTAATTTTTTTACCTAGCATACAGAAAAATGGCACCCAGGAGAAGGAGGAACACTGCCTTGGTTATCACTGTGCTGAAAACTGCAAAACAAGAACATTTTACTCTATTTACTGAAATTTATTCAGAGAAAATACTGGTTTGCTGATATCACTGGGTCTTCTTCCCAAGCAATTCAAGTATTTCAAAAACTAAACATCACCAAGGAAAAAGACAAATCACTTTTCTGAGTTCCTTCTCCACTGCCTGCCAAGTCCTCCAGTGTGACCAGACACTTGGTGGTGAGTTTTAAAGTGCTTATAGGCACTGCTGGCCCTTGCCACCCAGCTGTTGGAGACAACCACTTCCTCCTCAAAGCTGGTAGATGCAAATAGGTGCCTGTGCCTCTGGACTCCATGACAAAACTCCACTTTTTCACAGCATCCACAGGAGTTAAAGCTCTAAAAATGTCACCAGGGGCTGAGGAGATGCAGGTCTCATCAGGCTGCTCCCCCAGGGGAGGGACACCTCTGTCACCATGGTGCTTGGGCAGCCAAGAGCAGCCAACAGACACAAAAAGCTTGCCTAAGAGTTCCTGCCAACACTTTCAGATCAGTGATATTAGGTGTATAATTTATCCACTCCCACACTGCAGACAGTCCTGAGGGTGTGATCCAGTAACAGGTTTGGCTGCTGTGATTAAGAAGGTGTCAAATGCAGCTGCTTGTAGCAGGCTCCAGCTCTTCCACCAGAAAGTACAATGACCTGAACTTGGCCAGTGTAACTCTTCACCCAGTTGCTTCTCCTGAGCTCTGTAAAATGCTTCAGATTTAAAAATTCAGGTATTAAAACCTTCATCTTAATTGCATCAGCAACAGTAAGAATATTTATCTGATGCTGGCCTATAGGTGTATTTCATCTTTATATGCATTCATCAATTCAGTGTGTGTCTGTGAGGGATTATCTATGTGAGGAAGTTGTACCAGTTTAAATTTAACCTGTTATTGCAAATTGATTTCTCCAAATCATTTTGAATACCTGTGGAAATGCTTATTTCACTTTAAAGATTCTTTTATATTGATCTGTGTCTAAACCCAAATAACCTTGCTTTTATTCTAATGGCGAGAGTGCTCCCACAGGTCTACACATCAGCCCTCTTAATACCCACACCTTTAATTATGTGGTTCTAAGTACTTTGGGTAGAGGAGGCCCTTCTTATGGTCTCTGGCAGCAGCTGAGATGATAACTAGAAGCTGTCTCAGGAGCAGCTTGCACCCTGCTGCCTGAGCACCCATGGAACCCAGTGCCAGGGCAGCGTGGGCTCTGCCATGTGACACTCCCTCTGATTTGTCCCAAGACATTGATGGGCAGTTTGAGGCAATTTACACCAAGAACCACTCCCAAGGAGTCATTTCAGATGAGTCTGTATTGGATATGATTCCCTCCACCTCATGCAGTCCTTGGGTATGGTGTGAGCAGCTCTGTAACCCCAATATTCCTACAAGGCTCCTTGCCATGCCACAAAGTACGTGGGGCATCCTCTCAGTTTCACACTGTGGCTGTTGTGATACATTCCTTGCTTTATCCCAGATGACTGAGCTGAACAAAGCACACATCTAGACAAACAGTTGACTTGGACTCAGATTGCTTTCACCAAACCCATTCTTCTTTCAAGTAAATCAATGATATTTATCTGTAGAAGGTTTTTTCTACCATCTCTAAGACCTTTTCTGTGCTAATCTAACTACAGAGTTTTAATATATGATCAGTCGTCCACAGTCATATAATCAAATATTATATTCCCCTGGAGCTAGACAATCAGAGTTTTCAAAAACAGACTATCTCAACAATTTCTGATAGCTGAACCCTCTACAGAGGTATCACAGAACTATGACAAATGTAAACTCTCTGTTAACACTAGAGGGCTGGCGTTACTTTACACTGGTCCCTGCACACATTCACACAAGATAAGTAGTTTGATCCTCCTTGTGGTAGTGGTTTAATATTGGTTTAATTATTTTGGTTTGTAGACTGTTTAGACACTGCAGTGGCAAGGTATTTCTACTATCATTATATAACAAGGGACCTGTTATTAACCTTATAGTACTTCTACAAAAACAGCTTGGTTTTGTTTGTAGAAGAATGACTTTTGGGGAAACTAATGACATTTGAATTCCCACTTGTATGTGATGTGCACAGAAGTTGTAGTAGAAGATTGAGTTAGCAACAGCTTTCCATTTTCTGTATCTCCAATGACTATGATATTTGCATGTCAGATGGAATGCAGTTTAAATTTGCATATCAATTCTCAGGAAAATTGAGGAGTGAGAGCATTTTCAAAATCCACATACTAAAGCTCAAGAAACAAGGATGCCAAAAGCCTTGTGCCACAAAGTAAATACATGTTTCACTTTTTGGACACAGAAATGCTGCTCAATAATTTGAACAGTGCTGTCTGCTTTTTGTGATGCCTGTATTTTGTTTCCGTGTTTTCTTTGCCTGGCTGCAAGTATCTACACATGTTCACTTACAAGTTATGGTTAGATGAGAAATACCATAATAGATTATATTTGTTGATGGATAGTTAATAATTTTGAGAAATATTTGAAAGTACAGCTTGCTTTCTGTGCTTTATCATGAAAACAAGTGCTTGGGGTAATTTTTTTCAGAACAATTTTTACAGTAAGAGGAAAAGTGGGGAAGCAAAGCACAGAATGGTGAACAATGTACACTAAAAGCAGTATGAGATTTCCCTTTGGCTGCAGCAAGGCCATGGTATCCCTCCTTAATGGACACTTTAGACTAATGTGGTTCATTTCCATTTCAGATTCCCACATGTGTGCAGTGACTCTTCCAGTTGTTCACCACATTCAGTTATATGCCCACATCTTCACATTGCATTCTGAGCTTCCTCCTCAAGGGTTCATCTAACACAAACAGCAAGACTTTCTGCTGTAGCAAAATATTTCCCAGGTAAACTCTCACCAAGAGATTAGTCAGCTTGAGTTGTGCATGAATTTCATTTGAAAACTCCAGTGCACGTCTGCATCTGAAAATTGCTGCAAGTGCACTGCCCAGGAAGCAGCCCACAACCTGTGAGCACACAAGGCCCTGCTACCTTGCAGCAAGGGCAGGTTTGCTCTTGGGATTGTCTTTTGCATTTGGCATCACAGTTAAACACTGCCTGCATTGCTCAGCTTCTGTCTGCTGGGGAAGCAACACGAGAGAGAGAGAATTTTCTTTCCTGTGTGCAGTGACGTACCTATCAGCAGGAAATGTAATCTGGAGCCCAAATCAGTGTAAAAACCTTCCATTGTTTCTTTCCATTTCCAACATTTAATTGGGAGGGAGGAGCTGAGAGGAATTGCTGGAAATTTTTGTGATCATACTGTTGATAAATGCAAGCAGGCTGCAGCAAAGTTAGAGTTCTGCAGTGGTTTCTGAGAGGATTGAGGCAGCAAAGGCACAGAGGAAAGATGAAGGAGAGTGTGCTGGTTTGAAAACAAACCACTGAGAGAGTCTAAGTCAGAAATACAATTTAATAGAAAAAGAAAATAAATAAATGAAATAGCATGAAAAAGGAANCAATGCAACCCAGGACAGAGAGAAAGATCATAGACACATAGAATGATTTAGGTTGAAAGGAACCTTAGAGATCATCTAATTCCAATGCCACCAGACATGGGCAGGAACACTTCCACTAGATGAGGTTGCTCAGAGCCCCATCCCACCTGGCCTTTAACACTTCCAGGGATGAGGCATCCACAGTGTCTCTGGGCAACCTGTTCCAGTGCCTCACCTTCCTCAACCCACAAAGAAGAGGCCAAGGAGGGTCTGGATGGTTTTTTTTCTTAAGTGTTTCTCCTTGAGAAAACCCTGCAATGGCTGCAAGTCCTAAAGCTGTGCAATGGACAGCAGCAAAGGTCGAATGTAAGATACATAAAATAATTTTTCAGGAAAATTTTACAGAGCTTTCCTGCAGACATAAGTTTTCTTTCCATCTTTAGAAGTGAGCAGGCAGAGCCTTGCAGGAGTCTGCTGTTCTTTTGTCACTACTAACTGGCATGGGGCTGGTCCTTAAGGTGCCAGGGATGTCATGGAAGTGAGGGGTGCATCCATGAAGAGGGTACCCAACTCGAGGGTCATTGTGGTAGCCAGTGGGCTTTAGGGGTTATTTGCAAAGGACAAGGGACCACAGAGTCACACATGGTAGTAAGGGTGAGTTCACACAACAGCAGTGTGAGGATGGGTAACCAGGAACAACTGCTGTCTCAGATGTGTCTCCAGTAGCTTCTGTTTAAAATTATAGGGAGCAGCTCAGGAAGACAGGTCATGCCACAGTTTATCACGGTGCTGTCCCCAAAGCTGAGGTGTGGAAATAGGAGAGAAACATATGTTCTCCAGGCAGGAGAAAAGCAACCTGCAAATCTGTATGATCTCTGTGCCAAGTCAGAGCTTTAATTGGCACAAAAATTATTTTCACTAACACCTGCAAGCGAGTGCATAGTACACTGCAAAATTAATAGTCAGAGGGACAATTAATTCCTTAAAGCACAAAGGGGAAATCATTTCCTCTTGTAGATGATGGTGTATCAGGTATCTCAGGCTGCTTCAAAGCCAAGGGCATTACTGCAACCAAGAGGCAGAAAAACAGTGACACTCTGCTTTATTTCAGGTGTGAACCTTTTCAGTAAAAGCCTTCTCCCTCACATAAAGGAACTTGGCTGAAGCTGCACGAGCTTGTCAGCATAGAGATTAGTCAGGTGAGGAGTGATATATAAGCACCACTGAAAATGAGTCTGGGATATGTTGAGATAGTAGAAAGGAAGGTGAAGTTGGTCTCTCTTGAAGCTTTTCTCTTACAGAGCAATGAGTGAGAGATGCTGGAAGCAAAAGCAGCAATTCTCTAACATGACAGTCTTCTAAATGAAGGTGCTTGCTGCTGTCTCTTAGGTGTGTCATACAAGTTTCCTCCCTTACTTTTCACAATGAGGTCAAACAAGAATCATAGAATGGTTTGTTTTGGAAGGGGCATGGACAGGAACACTTTTCATTGGCCAGGTTGCTCAAAGTCCATCAAAGTGTCTTTGAACATTTCCAGGGATGTGGCATCCACAACTACTCTGGGTAATTTATTCTGGTGCCACATCACCCTCACAATAAAGAATTCCTTCCAGATAGCTAATCTAAACATGTTCTCTTTTTTTTAAGTTTAAGGCCATCACCTTCATTCAGCTACTTAACACCTTCATAAAGAAGTCTGTTCTGTTCCTGGAAAACTGCATCAGTAAACCACAGAGAAGTATACACAAGTTTTACCTCTTTCTCCAGAGACATAGCTTATCAGCAGCAAAAGTTTTCAGGAGGGCTCCTGGAAAGGCTTATGTTTCATATTTCTTCTCTATTTCTTTTTTCTTCAATCGCCCTCTCACCCCAGGGAACAGCCCTGGGTAGCAGAGCACCTGTGCCAGGGTGTGTTGAGGCTGGCCTGGCTCTCGGCGCGGGAGCGATGAGTGGCAGCTCCACCTCGGGCAGGAGGGTGCCAGGCAGGAGCTCTGCCCCTGGGACTGCTCCTTGGAGCCCTTCTCAGGAGCTGTCTGGGCTCTGCCCAGCTCCAGCTGGCACAGAATTACTTAGGACCTAATTACAACAACCTGGTGACAGCCCAGTGAGAGGAGTTCCTCATTAAACAGGATGGTCTGGATGCCGCGGCTGGCACGGGAAACTCTTCCATGGTTATTGCTGGAAACGGCGAGTGCATACCAGGGGAAAGATCACTCTATAAATGTGCTATTTCTTACATTCTTTCTCCAAGCATCTGTCATTGCTCTCTGCCAAAGACAGGATATTGGATCTTTAGATTGGCTCAGCGAAACCAATCTTCTGGTTTTATGGCTAGGTCTGTAACAGCAGCTACAAGAAAAACTTTAAAATACTTGAGTGGAAAAAAAAATCCTTTAATAGTATTTGTGCCCTTTCTTTGTTCTTCTGAAGCAGTAAGCAATACAAGGGAGATGCATCATTATTGATCAGAACCATCCCACTAGCATTATTTACTTTCTATTTCCACTATATTATGGTAATATTTCATACGACTATAATTAGTATATATTTAAATACCACATAAAGTAGAAGACAAGCCTTTTCTGATGCAGTTTGTTGTACTACTATGGTGAACAACAGTTCTCATGTTGTGTGGCACATTGTGGAAAAGCTTTTTTACCTTTTTACTGAGTTGAGACAGAATAAAGAATCGGTCTAGCCAGCAGAAATCTGTCGGATCAACAAGTGAAAAAAAGGCCTAAAAAACTGCTCAGCTCCCAGAGACATTTGAGAAGGTCTACTCAGGGACTGGATGTGTGGCCTCCTGATTCCAGAAATGTGCCTTTTCATCCCTTTCTTCACCTTGCTTTGCAAGTCTTGTGAGCCAGCTGCCATGAAGCTGGCTGGGTGATTTTGAATACCAGTGGCTCATCATTTGCCAAACACAGGCACAGTAACAAGTTTCTCCTTGCATTTGTTTGTGCTGTGAAGCTCTCAAATGTTTCTTGTGCACTGGATAAAACACCTCCAGCCAGGTTACCACCAACACAAATGGATCCTTGCCTGTCTTTCCCAAACATCTTCATACCTGATGTGTCCTATGGCTTTCGTGTGCTCACCTGAGGCAACCTGTCATTGTTTGCATCCTCGTGGGCATGGTGTCTCCCTGAAGCAGCAAAGTGTGTGAGCTCACTGAAAATATGGCTGTGGCTTCTCTGGCAGGAGTAGTAAACCTTTACTACATTGACCTGTAATTTCATTTCATTCCTGGTGTCACAAATAATAAAAATTGACCCAAAGTGACTCCAGCAGTTTTTTAATTGCTACTCTTCTCCTGTGAATCCCTGTTAGTAACAACAGACAAAGCAAGGCAGCATAGAAGCAGATTTTAGTTTCTTTTTTATTTTACATTGCTGTTTCCTACTGATGAGGGTCACTACAGGACATGTAAACTTAAATGCAATATGAGCTACCAAACATGAAAGCCCTGACCGCTGTTCTTTTCTGAGATAAGTGATGAAAAAAAACCCAGTTAAAACAAACTTTAAAGTACATTTGCTTTAAAATTACTCTGAGTTTGCAAAGTCAAGCCTTCCAGGCTTCAAATAATAATTATTTTAGCATCTCCATGTTTTCAGAGAAAGCTCTCCTTGCTAAGATTGGTACATTTTTCTATATTTATCTGGGAGACACACAAAAGCAATTCTTTTTATTTGGCAGTTTCTGCTAAGCTCAGGTCTCCTTGATGCTCTAAAATGCATAGAAAGAGGAAATCTTTCCCCAAAGGATTTTAGGGCCCAGAATCTTTAAAGTCCTTTGGAGAAAAGCCTGGGGCCACACCACTCTAGACATGGAGAGCCTTGACACCAGCAGGTGCTGCAGAGATGTGTCCAGCCCATGGCACACAGCTGTCAGGTGTCCAGGCACTGGGGAAGCCCCTGTTAAAGCCACTGGCACAAGGCAGTGCTGCAGATCTCACGTGCCATAACCAAGGTCCCCAGTGACACCCATGCCCTGCTCTTGTGTGCCAGGCTCTAAGGCTCCTTCAGCTACTTCTCAGCAGCCCACAGCCTGATGTCTCTCCTGGAACTGGGTTCTGTGATACTGCCTGCTTAGGAGACTTTCCCAAACCCCTGAGCAGAAGTGCTCCTGCCCTGTAGAAACGTCAGGTAATGCTCACAGCCCCACTACTGCCTTGCTCCTGTCCAACAGAAGGCTCACTGTGCCTACTTTCAACTAAAAATGTCTTTTACCAAAATTGGCTTCTTATGAAGCACTGGAAGACATCTCAGCACTCATTCCTGGGCTATAGAAAGAGGCTATGGAAAGGTTTTCCCTTACAGAAGTCTGAAGGTATCTGTGGCAATGTAGTGGCTGAGGATTGTCCCTTTATAGCCTGCAGTTTATGGGGCTAAACACGACACAGCTCAGCTGGATGGGGGTCTCAAAGTACCACACAATGCCATTAATGAGTGGGAGACTTACCCAGGTGCTTCCTACTCCACAAACCTCTGCCACTAGAGCTCTTCCTCCTTTTGTGTCTTCCCACACACAGAAATATCTGGGACCTTCAGCACAGCCCCATGTTCAAAGCTCAGCTTGGACATCAACTCTCTGAACAGCAGCCAAATACCTCATGGCCTTCTCCTTTTAGGGCAGACCCTCCTGTAATCATGGGATGGTCTGGAATGGAAGGGGACCCTAGAGGTCATCTAGCTCCAAATCACAGGATCCCATGTGGAAGTATAAGATCATTGTGTGAGTCCAGCATGGGCCTCATCTGACGTGCAAAATATGCATAAACAACACGAATCACCTTGAAAGAAGTTCATCAATGATATGTGGCAACCTGAAACATGACAGTTTAATCAGCTTCTGAATTCCAGGAAAAAACTGCCTTGCGCCTGTACATAAATTCTGTCCTATTATTAGCTAGACTTCCAGCTCAAGTGGTCTGTTCCTCAAAGACACAGTCCTGGCACTACAAGATCTGCTGTACGAACCTGAAATCTTAGGAGTCAGACTTCAGCAGGAATATCTCCTAATTTTGCCATATACTTTTAAATAAAACTACTTCTCATCCAGCTGACTTACCCTGCCCAAGATGAGTGTCGATGTTTTTTAGAGATTTTTTTTCCTCCTTAGAAATGCTAATGAGTTGATACCTAAGGAGAAACAATAGAAAATGGCTGAGCCCAGAGGCCATGTGGGTGCGGCCCNCCGGGATCGCTGCGGTCGAGCCGCCATTGGCGTCTGCTCCCCGAGCTGCCCCACAGCGCCCCCTGCAGCCGCGGGGGAACCATCGCACCTGCCCTGCCCAGCGGAGCCACAGCGCCCCTGCCGGCCGGGACCGGAACTGCACCGAGGGGAAGGTGCCTGACACCTGAGAGCAGCTGCCAGTGGGTTCTCTGGGTCTGGTTTGGTGTCACCGGTACAGTTGTTGCCTGTTTACCTCATATAAATACTTAGTAAAGATCTGTTATTCCTATTCCCTATCTTTGCCTGAGAGCCCCTTAATTTCAAAATATTACTAATTCGGAGGGAAGGGGGTTTACATTTCTCATTCCAAGGGAGGCTCCTACCTTTCTTGGTAAGCACCTGTCCAAACCGCGACAATGAGAAATGACCCACATGCATAAATCTATTTCCATAGTTCATTCTTTTTGATCTTGAGTCACATCCACACACAAATATTTTCATTTACATTTTAAAAGCAGATCTTAGAGTATAAAGGTTATTATGTTCCAGAATCTCCTATCCTAGGGCAGCGTTATAAGGTCCCTGACTACCAACAGCAGCTTGCTGCTTGTTTTCACTATGCTGACATGTAAGTTTATTCAAAGACTCCTGAAGAACTGGAGTTTTGTTGCACTCATAAATTTCCCAGGATGTCTGCCAGAGGCATAACATGCTCCCAACTATCTGAAAGTCATCAGTGAACTCTCAGAAGGCAATATTTTAAAACTAGAGCTAACAGTGAATGTTTGCACTTTATATAAATATAGCAAATTTATATATAAATACTCAAATTAGTTTCTTTATGTGGTTTGAAAAGGTGATGATATGAAAATTATGGAAACTATTTTCTCCTTCTCAGGTCGAGCAAGGTGACTTACTAGCCTTAAGTAAGAAAATGTTGCTTGTCAGGGAAACAGTCAAAACTGGATGCTATGTGCAGAAATCCAGGACACTTAAAAATTGTGAGTGAATCCAGTATGGATAGGGCATGTCTATGAAGGCACCTCCAGGCTAATGTTTGGAAGGAGCAGTAGCGGTTCCAGGACTTCTCTAGGAGTGGCAATAAGAAATTGTGACATAATTTTGACACCTCACACTAAATTTTGGAGATACCTAGGCAAGGTAATATCCCTAGCCTATGGGCAATCAAACAGAGCACAGCATCAACACTGTTTGTGCCAGGGCAGCCTTTGATTATTTGATTTAGCAATGCACAGAAAAGATTTTTTTTTCCCTCAGCTGAGAACTGGTGAAGATCCTGAGAAGAGAGAGCTGGTGCCCTGCCTCCATGGGAGTTTTGTTCATTGTCTGGAGATTCTTGAAGCTGAAAGCTTCTCAAGTGACCCTGGTCAGAAGGAGAGGACACAGCAATGAGGAGCAGGTTGTGTTCTGAGGGAGAGGCTGCTGCCTCCCAACAGGACTATAAATGAGCACAATCAGTTCACAAATACAAAGCCACAAATTACTTCTTCACTTATGGCACAAGCTGTCAAAGAGGCTCCCCTGGGACCACACATGGACATTGGCAAAGTGTTCCATGCCAAGTTAAGCATTCTCACATGCAAACTAAAGCAATGATCTTTCTTCCTTTTGTTTAATAAAATCTATGTTAGTGTAGCTAAATCTCCAGATGAAGATTTAAATTGCTTCTGAAGAGTTTCTTCTTTTGGAAGTCATCTTGCATCAGGTGTGGGAGATAGATAGCGGCCAAGGAAAATTTGGCTTCTACTCTCAAGTGAAGCTAACTGTGTCTCACTGCATGTAAAATCCTGTGTAACAATGCATTTATTGGTTTTCATCCAGAAATCTTTCCTACTGTTGCTAGCATTCCCCCCCAGCTGAGAGTCTGGCTTCCATGCAGCTCTCACACCAAGCTGTTCCTCCAGCCTTGAAGAATTCCTTGAAAAATGGATTTAGGATGCCCACAAGTCTGCCTGGCTGCTGGAGCTTCCTACCAGGCATCCAGTGCTGCAGCCTGTGAAATAGCTGTTATTCAGACTAATGAACATTGCTTGTGCAAGCACTGGTGGGTAAAAAGTGGCCATGAATAAATTTAGGATGGAAATTAAACATATATTTCTAAGCCTCGGCAAAAGGATGGTTCTGCAAAAGCCTTTTGTTGTAACAGTGGTAGCTAAATCCTGAAATACTTCAATTAAAAATAAAAAGTTCAATCAGTTTATGCTCTCCCTGCAAAACAAGAGACCAAACCAAGATTTTCACCTGCTGTGTTGCCAAGCCCAAGTTTCGACACAAGCACTTCAGCACCTCTGGACCCCTCAGTGGGGCTACAAAGGACACGGCAGAATAACGCACACTTTAAGCCTTGTTTCTGCAGGGCACGAGGACGTGGGCCTGACAATCACATCCCAGTGCTTTAAGTGAGGAACCTGGTCAAGTTAAACAGCAAAGATGGCTCTGTGGCAATGCCAGGGCCTGTGGCTGTGGTTCAGCAGGCTGGGAGGAGCAGCAGGGCTACCTCTGAGGCTGAGACTCCCACACATTGCACTGCCCGCATTCACTGCCAAGGGGACAATGGCACGGGATTTAAACATCCTGGGGTTTGTTACAGAAGGATCTTCAGAAATTTCTGGGCATTCATTGAGGTTTTTTCAACATCTAGTGGTGTGGTTTGCCTGTTGCATTTGTCTTGAATGTATGTTTCAGTGGTTTCTTGTTACCTTACATGTCAATAATAAGTAAATAGGCCTCTTTTATATAGATTGGGTTTAAAGAGCACAGTGTGGCATTTCCCTGTGACACACAGCAGTTGAAAAGATGGTGCCTACCTAAAACATTTTACAAGTGATGGCTAAATCAGATGGAGAAATACAAGAGAACACAAGCTGAAATGATGTTTCCAGACACAGCATTGGGCAGAGGTCTCTGCTCAGCTGCAGCCTGACCACTATCAAGTTTTGCTGCTGGCATTGCAATAGAGGAAGGTTTTAAGAAGGGATTAACCACCACAGCATCTTTATTCTGCATCCTTTTGTGCTTTTGTGCTTTCTCTGCTGGCTCAAAACCAGCAGGTAAGTAGCCTGTATTATTGTCAGAGTTTTTCTTGCTGTACTGATGATCTGCAGCAGCACAATGGGAGCAGGCGGAGCCTTGTGGAGTATAGGGCCAAAGAAACAAAACTAGGAAAATCAATGTTTGCTAATGGAGAAAAGAAAGTCATCTGTACTGAAAGGAACTGACTCATGGAATGGGGTCTCTGAGTTCCTGCCTTGGCTCCTATAGGCAATCACCTACACATGTAAAAAGAGACAGAAGGAAAGAAAGATAAGAGAATAGTAAAATGCTGCTCTGTGAATTAGGGTAAGTACTCTGCCCATTCTGGGATGTTTCAGCTTCACCTGCAGAGTCTGCTTAAGTCAAAGCAGTTTGTGTGATGTATTTTCATTTTATATCCAAATAGCTGAACGTTACCTTTTGTGCCCCTCTAGGGTGTGCAATGGCCATGAGCTAACTTGTGTCTAAAGCAGCACTGAGGGGAAGAGGTAAAATACTGTTCCTAATTTGTGGCAATGGAGAAAAAAGGTCCTTTCTTTCCTTTTTATTATTGTCAATGCATGGAGCTCATGTGAATGGACTACTCAGAATGGGGTGGCTAGTTCTTATTCAGAAATGTGCACTATACAGGATTATTGATTTCTTCTCTGCTTGGAGATAAAAAAACAGAATAAGAAGGAAACAGTTTTCACACTTGACCTCATGCATGTTCAGCCCTGAATTGTTTCCAAGCAGGTTCTCCTGCATCCATTTTTAACCTTTAGATACCACTGTCTTTATGCACTCAGCAAGGGCACTCCACACACAGTTATCTCCTCCTAACCACCAGCTAATTGGGCTTTCCAAAATGCACCACATTCAACCCCAAATTATTAAATCAATGGTGTTTTTTGAAGAAATCATTAATCATTTTTCTTCTGCTCGTCTGCTTGATTTTGTCTGCTTTTCTACACCCCCATCCACGTTATACTAAGCAGCAATTTTGAATTATGCCTATTTTTTCATCTTCTGCTATTAAAATAGGAGTAATGATGGTGCTGACATAGTTCTGGAAGAGGAAAACTATTAATTAGAGCATACGTCAATAATCACTTGGCTTTCTCTTACTGCAAGGTAGTAGTAGTGGTAAGGGTTTTAGCAACCCTAGAAATAAAAGCCTATTGCAAATATAGCAGTTCCCTTTTATTGAGAAGCACACTTACATTACAAATTTATTTCAAAACATACAAGTGTTCTTACTTGCTCTTCAATTTCAAAATCAGTTATTTTATATAAAAGCAATTTTCCTTTCTCGCACAGTTGATATACAACTGTGTGTTTTACAGTGTAGGACAGGATACAGAATAATTCTTTCAAAGGGAGAGTTTGTTTCAAATACCTCTTCCTGTTTTGTTTTGGGGGTTTCGTAGGGTCCCATTATTACTTGTTCACAATATCAAATGAACACATGTTACATACACAGTCCCTCAAGACATCAAACAACATATTTCTTGAATTATGTTCAAATGTGGGTTCGGCCTTGTACATGCACATACTGATAATTTGTCATCCACTGCTGCTCACCTTCATGTTTAGAAACTCTTGGTCAACCAGCCCTGCTTGAGGTGCAGTGTAGCCAGCTTATCCTGCCAGAAAATGATTTATAATTCAAGGTCGATATAACTGGAAGCAGTTCTGAAGTGTTTTGCCATCATCCTTTCCACTTGCAGCAAACATATTTGAAATACCAAGATGGAAATGTAAAAGTCCAAAATCATTAAAAAAGATAAAAATATATAATTTATAAACTTTACAAACATAAGTACACAAGCTGCTGGGATTAATGTATGTCATTTAATGTCAAATCTCATTTTGTGTTCTAAGATACAACAAAAAGTTAAGGAACAGTGGCAACATTTGGATGGCTTCCTTTTGGCCTTGCACTACTTTTAATGAGCCCTTTTCTTGGGTTGATACTTTAACTGCTCAATTATTTTAATCCAACTGGCCCCATCAATAGCAGTTATTTACAAAAGAAACATGGATTTGCTGCAGATAAAGAAGCTGGTGTTTTAGGCAAGTAAATAATTCCATCTAGTTCCTATTGGGTTTTTGTTGGTGTCATATTTCCGTGAACAACAGGACGTTTTTAAAATATAAAACAACAATTGAATTGTCACAGTATGGGTGGCATTTCAGTTCTGCACCACTTCCTCACTGGACCAGAAGATAAAAGGTTGAAATATTACGGGACATGGATCCAGACATGCTTCATCTGTTAGCATCCCAGCATGGCACCAGAAATGGGCTTCTGAGAAAGAAACATTAAATTGAAGTTCCCAGGGATGTTAACCCTTGTGTCACTGCTCTTTTTCCTTCATCCCACATGTTCCTTTCCTCAGAAAGTGGGGGGAATTCCATTGTGGAAGCAAACACCAGGCATTTTGAATTATGTTGGCAAATTTGCATGGAAGAGTGTGAGTTGGCTGCTGAGGACCTCCATGCCTCACCAGGGGTTAATATTCACTGCGACTCCTCCTAAAATCTCAACTTTGCAACCAAATCTTTGCATGTCCAAGCTTTTTGACGTCATTTTTTTTCCTATTATTTTTGTTTTCCCCTGTGGCTTCTGTCACAGCCGAAACCTCAGATCTTCTCTGTAGCCCTTTGCCAGCTCTCTCCCCATTGAATTCCATCTGGCAGTTGCAGGACATCTCACTTGTATCTCTGACTCCACCTTACTGTAGCAAAGACAAAACTCTTTCCAGCTTTACACCTTCTACTTCCAACACCCTTTTCCTTTTCTGAACAGCTTTCTTGGCTGAAGTGTGTGGCCTGTGGCTTTATCCCAAGAGGTATTTGAAATTTGCTTACGACACATAATTGAGAGGAATGAGAGTATTTGCCGGTTTGCTTGGGAGAACATGAAACCTGAAGCCAGCCCATGCAGTTGAAACTGAGCCCCTCTGTGTGGTCTGGCACAGCCCAGAATTCTGACACTTCTAATTGTCCTAATGGAAAGGCAGCCCAGATTATTTAGGCACTGCTCATCACCTGTATCTCCATTGTGCAAGGATATAATGCTGTTTCTGAAAAGGTCCTTTTGCATTCCAGTAAGAATTAGTCTCTTCTTCGAAGCTACACTGAAGCCCTGTTTCTTCTAATTGTTTCAAGGTAGAAGAGGAGTGAGGAAATTAAATGGAACAGAAATGTAATGTGAATAGTAGCCCTTCAGCTTCTTGGGAATCTTAAGCAAAATGTAAAATGCTTTTTGAAAAGGCCATGTAGCAGAAACGATCAGTTCTAATAAGGCATTCCTCTTTTCTGTTGAGGCAAAAGTGTCAATATGCAGCAACCTCCAACCAGAAGTAGACAAAGCAAAAACCTCTGGTGTATTTAAATACTATTGGAAATCATGAGAAAATACACTCTCGCGGAGAAGACAATTTATCGCTTAAATAAAATCGTATAAAGGGAAGGTCACACTCAGTCCCAGTAAGGCTGAATGACAAGAATGAAAAAGGAGCTGAGCTCTGTGGACTGAAAATTCAGAGCAGTGCCTGGGCAACAGTTTTGTAGGGCTCCATCTTTTGCAAGCATGGAGAAAATACATCTCAGCAGCACAGAGCAAAGCACCCACAATCTGAATTTCTGGGCTTCTATTTGCAATGGTGATCAGGTACCTGCAGAAAACTCATCATCAATTCAGTGGTCCCTGGAGAGTCATGTTAATTAGAAAAGCCTGGTCTCAGTCAGTAACAGCAGCAGTCACAGCTCCCATGCAGACTGCCCCACCAGGCTCTGCAAGGTTTAATTGATGAGTTTACACAGGCTCGACTGATTTTTGCCCATAACATTTAACTTGTTTGTCCTTCTCCCAGCCTATTTATTAACAGGTCTTTGTGCAATAGATATAGTTATCCATTTTCTTTGAAGCTTGGCTATCCTAATTCCACACATTCTACGCAAAAAATGTCCAAGTACTGCAAATATAAATTAAAGATAAAACTGGATTTTCTTGACTCACTCCTGTTATTTGTGCAAAGACACCTCATATGAATAAAATGATACCACTCCAAACTAATGAATGATTGAATCCTTCAATCTGTTTCTACTATTTATTGACAAATCTTAAAAAGTCATTTCAAAATGAAAAAGAAAGTGAATATGTAGATTGATCAAGTGATTTTTCTCTGCCTGCAAACATGGTTATTCAGCTCCACCACACTCCAAAGAATACATGAACCCTCACTGCACAGTTGCCAATAGTGTCAATAATGGAGCTGATCATGTATGTTGCCAAAGTTATTGTGCTCCTTGAGCATCTTCTTGTACCTACTGCCAGTGCTATCAGTGAAGATGGAAGAATGAGAACACATTTCCTCAGTAAGACAGCAAAGGAATGAGAAAGGGTTATCTGAGAAGACAAATAGCTTGGATATATAAAAAAAGCATGGCTTTTTTTTTGGGCTGCTGAGGTGAACCAGATATGATTCCTTGCCAACAGACAAGATAAGACTTCTGTAGATTCCAGTAGGTCCAGAGTTTCACTTCAAAAATGGAAACACAATATAAGAAAAAAAGAGCACCTCCTGAGGATTTTAAAATGTGGATAGCATACAAAATGCAGTTAACAACAGCAGAAGAAAAAAGTCAACAGCTTCTCTGTATTATTTAAGGAGAGATTTAGCTTCTGTTACTCTCATCATTTTATTCCAGAATTCTTCAATGAAAATCATTTTTGAAAGGAGCTCATGTCTTTGGGTCCTTGCCACACACAGACCCAAGTCGTGTTGCTGAGCCTTAGCTAATGTTTTAAAGTGATTGCTTCATCACTTACAAAAGAAACTATTATGGCCATTTTAGTCTCTCTGCTCATTTTTAAAGACCTTGTTTAACAGAAACTGAGTGTGGGATCCCTGCAGACTTAATGAACAAAATTCATTCTCAAGATTATATATTATTGTCATCATTTAGCTGTCATCTTGCTGGCTATTTTTTTATGTTCAGTCATGATTTTCTTTCTCTAATTTCTTGGATGAGGCATTTTTCAGTGTACCAGACAAGCAAAACCATCAACTTTCTCCATGGCTAATGGGTAGCAATACTAGCCAGGCCCAGTAAACCTCTGATTTTAAGGAACCAAAAACATACTCTCTTCTCAACTCTGCTGTTATTGTACTCTGGTTAAAACTGGACAGAAGGGTAGTAAAAAGGCTAAGAAAGGGCTGAAAGTGCCTTCTTCCAAATACTTTACAAATTATAAAGGTAGACATAAATTTAGTGACGGCTCCTTCTTTCAATGTTCAATGAATCTCACTTCCATCTTTTGCTGTGTTTGTGATGGCTGGCACACAAGGGGTTTCTGCAGCCAAGTACCACCCCTGAACACCAAAGGCTTGCATTTGCTGGCTGCATGGCTTGAGCAGGCCTCAGACTCAGCCAGGTTCCTGTAAGACATCAACTCTAAAGGAGTTTATCTATGAATAGAAATTTTTTTTTTAATTCTGCAGTGGAAATCCTCTTCTCTTCTCTTCTCTTCTCTTCTCTTCTCTTCTCTTCTCTTCTCTTCTCTTCTCTTCTCTTCTCTTCTCTTCTCTTCTCTTCTCTTCTCTTCTCTTCTCTTCTCTTCTCTTCTCTTCTCTTCTCTTCTCTTCTCTTCTCTTCTCTTCTCTTCTCTTCTCTTCTCTGTCACTGTTGAAGTGACAATTTAAAAAAATAGTTCTTGCACGTTATGAGATTTCTGTTTCCCTGTGATTATTCCCGAGAGTCTATGTGATTGTACAATTAATCCAATTAATTAATCTTTTTCACAATAGCCTTATCCCATGGCTGTGTGTTTGTGGGTGGGCAGCTGTTGCCACAGCCTGCTGGGGCAGGTCTCAGAATTACAGCAGAGAGAAAGAATTATATTCATGCATCATTCACTTCTACCCTGGGGTATAATAAATAAGTGTTCTTGTGATAACCAGTTGTGTGGCTCAGCCACAAGAATAGAACATGTAAAACCCTCTCAATTCTGTTGTTCACCTAAGAGATGGTAGAAATCGCTGCTAGCCCCTCAGTTAACAAGGATCTGTAACAACTCAATCCTTGGCATTAATTTTTCTCTATCCTTTGCAGTATTTTTTTCATCACTGACTGACTTCATGCTGAGAAAATCCCTTCTTTTGCTTTTTTCACAGGCATACTTAACTTCTGGGATTCCAGTTTAGTCAGGGCAGATTTCTGTTTTATCATTACAAGGCAGAGTAAAACCTCCCTGTCTGTGAGCTGGGAAGACTAGACTAGGACATTTCCCTCATGAAATGTAGCAACCTTCAGAGCTACCTTGGGGTGACAGAGCTTCTTTCAGTGGCAGTAGGAAGACTCAAACTTACCTAAATTTAGTATCCCAGGATTCTCTGGAGCAGGGGAATAGTGCAAATATCAGGAGGGGATGTTCAGACAGCACAAAGAGGACACTAGAAATATCTGCTGGGTAAAAGCAGCACAGCCAGGCCAAATATGTCCTAATGATCTCAGCAAACAACAAAACCTCAAGCCTTCACCTTCTGTTTTCTTGGCCACACCAAGCATCTACCACTGTTTCAGACACCAGCAGGCACTGGTTGTGATCCTATGGGGCTGGCAGAAGCATGAGAGTTACAGAAACATGAGCCCTAGGGAAAAACAGGGAAGATCTGGATGGAGATCCACATCTCTGACTTTAATGTTTTAAAATACATGCTTTCTTCCCTGAGCTTCCCATTTTCCCTTTTTAACTGTGATCTCTGAGCTTAGTGGTCTTTCCATGTCTCAGCTACCTGAGACTAATCCACAGATTCTGATGCTGGAGTTTAATATCACTATTTGGTACTTTAGAAAATGGCATTAGCATTTATTAGCATGCATTAGCCTTAATAAAAAGCAACAATATATTTGCTGTTTTGTTCCTTCAGACATGATCCACTGGTCTGAAACAATTTTCGAAACTCTCATAGCAAAACCATAATACAAAGGTCACACTGTAGCGAGCAAATTAGAAGCATGCTCGTATTTTTACATAAAATGCATATGCAAAGAGGCAGATACCCATCTTGCCATTGAAAACCCATAATTTGGTGTGCTTCTCTAATAATTCATTTGGGAATTTAGAAAGTGTGCAATACAGATTTCAAAATACACCACTGAACTGAAAGAAAACACTGACATAAAAAGATAAAAAGTAATAATCTGGAAACTGAGCCAAAAAAATCCCCAGCCATTGTTTATGTAATCATTCCCTTTTATTTTTCCTTACACAAAGGAGAATGTCTCATTTTTGTTTGTACAGATGTAACATCTTGTAGTACAAATACCACTGGATGAAATACCCATGTGAGATTTAAATTCCACATGTTTTATAACAACCAAACGTGTTTTCTGTTCGCAGCCTAAGACAGTTCAAGGTGTGAGCTGTGTCTCTTAGTTCCGAATAAACTCCATGGAAATCTCGACAACACGTTAGAAATCAATTCATTTTTGCATGTTCTGCTCTCTGGTTGCATGGGAGATGCCCTTGGGCACCCCAGCTACCCCCACACCAAAGTCCAAGCATCACATCAGCTCTGTCACTCCAGCTCAGGTGTCTCAGATGCTTCAGGACATCAGAGATACACAGTATGTCTGTGTTTAGAACAACTTAACAGATCACTCCTTAGGTGTTGGGTGGAGAGGGATCCATCAGGCACCCACACATCACCTGACCAATATCAGATGTCCAGATCCCATAAGGGGCTGGGGTGCTTATCAACATCCCAGATAGGTACACAGGGTGGGCAGGCACAACTCAAGCTTATGGAAGACTGCTCTTTCTGAAACAGACTCTGGAGACTGACTGACCTAAAATAATAATTGACTGGCTCTACAGCTCTGTGTTTATCCGAGGCAATTCCCCCAAATTCTCCAAGGCCTGTAACAGAGGCTTGACACACAATTCATAAGCAGACACAGAAGTGCAGGCAGACACTTCAATTTATTGAATTTAACCTCCATGGTCAACCCTCCAAAAAAAGTAAAATAACTTTTTAAAAGGTCTTGATAAATAGTCAGGAGTCTTTTGTGTTCATTTAAAAAAAAAAAAAAAAAAAAAAAAAAAAAAAAAAAAAAAAAAAAAAATAAAAAAACAGATTTAATCATGTTTTTCAAGCTGTGGTTCACAGGAAGCCAGAAAATTCTTACAGATTTTCCATGCCTTACAGACAAAATTATCCTCCCTACTTTAGAAGTCAGATATGAGAAATTCTCAGTCTTTCTGCTCAGTGTACAAAAAGCTAAGACAGATAAAGTGGAGCAGGACATCTTCCTTACCCAGGGCTTCTCTTAACTAGAAAGAAGAAAAAGAAGCATCGTTCCTCAAAAAACATGTTCAAAAAGGCAACTAAAGAGCAGCCTGAGAGCCCTGTCCACAAGGATAAAGGGAAAAGGGAAAAGGGAAAAGGGGAAGGGAAGGCAAGGCAAGGCAAAAGGCAAGGAGAAATATCAAGACTTTAATTTCACAAAAGAATTCTTATGATAATGACACCTCCAGAATAACAGCTCATAAAAGATAAGGAAATAAAAAAGCTTTTTATTATTTAAGGGGGTTTTCTCCTTTAAAATTTCTGGCTTCTAACTCAAGATCGCTTACAAAAGTGTGATTTGTGAATTCTGAATATTTGGGGTCAGCTCTATTAAAACACATATGGAACAACAATAATGAAGGATGATCAGAATAGTATAATGTGTCTTCAGGTTTTACATCTGATGAATTTCCCTCAAAGACAAAAGCATTAAAGGGAACTTCACTAGTAGTAAAAAGCTGAGCATTTGGATGCCTGCCATGCCCAATTCCCCATTGACACTGAAGTGCCTGAGATAATGCAGAACACTACCTCACAAGACTTGCTTTAGTTCTCTTTCACTGCATGTAAATGTTTCTCTTTCCTCCTATGGCAACCACTTAAAAAGCTGAGTGCTTTTCTTACCCAAGTGTTTCAAACATAAAACTCACTGTAACATTGGGAACTTATCATAAATTAGTCCTGTTTCATAGACTCATGGAATTACAGAATGGTTTGGGTTGGAAGGGACCTTAAAGACCATCCAGTTCCAACTCCCCTGCCATGGGCAGGCACACTTGGTCCATTAGACCAGGCTGTTCAAAGCCTCATCCAACCTGGCCTTGAACACTTCCAGGTGTGGGGTGTACGCAATTTCTCTGGGGAGGTTTCCCCTCTTTAATGCTGAAACAGACATACAATTGCCATCCATTAGTATGTGGAGTCCCATCTTCCTCTCTTAAAGATGAATAAATGGCAATACAATCTGATCTAATGACTTCTTTCTGACCAAAGGGACATGGAGGCAGATTTTCCAGTCACTGGATGCAGAACACCAGAATGTGACTCTGCCACCCTGGACAGCACTGTAAGGGTTTGACATGGTCTCAGTGATGATATGAACTGTTATGTGGTGCCAGCTCATCCAGCAAAGAGCAAAACAGGGAACAGCAGCTTTTCAGGAGAATCCCAGCTGTAATTCCAGAGGTCTGCAGAATAAGAAGCCATCATGCTCACTCATTTTGTCCCTCCTTAAAACAGAACTGCCAGGCAGGACCAGACCAATTTTCCACAAAGTCCAGAGCCTTGAGTTCATCTGCTAGTCACACCTGGCAGTGCTTCACTTTTACACAGGAGGGAGGAGAAGTGCATGCCTTGAAGCTGCCAGTCCAGAAACAACAGAATGTTCCTGAACTCATGTGTTTCCCCTAGGGTGTATGTGGGTCAAATGAGCCCTCACAAACCAAGATATTCTGAATTGATATTACCTGTCTTCCCACTCTAGGGGGCTGACCATTTGCAACTGATAACTTCAGAAGCTATCCAAGTTACTTGGATGAGTAACTTGTTCAGGTAATTGAATAGCCCATGTTATCAAAATTTAAGCACAATTGCCTAAAGGCATTCTCTATTTTGAAATGACTTTACAGTGATTGCTTACATCTGACAGTAAATAGCAGCTGTTTAGAGCAGAGAGTTTTTCTCACACAAAACAATAAGTGCCTGTTTCCAGGGGATGCAGTATTCTATGAGCCAATCACTAGTACAAAATGACCCAAATATTAACTGTTGCCTAGGTAGCAGTGATAAAGGTCTGATTGCACGTGTTGTACAAACAGACAGGACACCCAAAGATGCTGTATAAAGATATGTCTTTGAAAACACCTTTTCTAAAAATTAAAATGACTGCTGTCATAGCTCATAATTTTAAATGTGGTTCAAGGTTTCTAGGAAACTTCTGGGCAAGAAACCCATGGCTTTGAAAAAAGAGTGAAGCACTGATATTTAATAAAAAAATTTAAACAAATTAATTCTTAAAGACTGGATGTAAAGGAAATGCCACAAATACAGATAAGGAAAGCAGCCAATACTGATAAAAAGCACTAAAAGCCACTCAAAACATACTCAGAAGAAAACAAACATCCTTTCAAATAATATAGATGCAAATGACAAAAATGGAAAGCAATGGTATAAAAATATTCATTCTATATCTTATTCCACATTTTAAATCAGACAAAAAGAGATATCTAGCCCATTTGATGCTGATGGAGAATGCTGCTATAGACATCAAAAAGAGTGGTGGGAAAGTATTTGATAAAGTTCATGTTTTATGTTGCACAAAAAAAGATAATCTATATCTGAAAAGAAAGCAGGGGAGAACCTTCCTGGAACTGTCTTTTCATTTTGGACTGATATTGGAAAGTAGTGACTTTTGCAGTGGCAGTTCAGAATATCAAAATGCAAGCCAAAAAGGTATACAAATACCCTGAAAGATACTGAAAGTGCTTCAAGGACTTAGTAAAACTAGTGAAACTCGTGAGCACATCCAGTGAAATTATAACTGTTAAGTGAGTGCAGGGGGTTCAAAACTGGTTTGACTGATATGAAAAGAGAACTCAACAAACTGAAACCCCGAGCTAAACCATGGCTAACAGTGGATTCTGCCAATAAGGATTTAAAGGCTGAGGAGGAGGTGTAAAATTGTTCCTAACATGAGTAAAAATTGAGAAAACCTCTATGTACATACCCATCACACATTTCTAAGGCATGAGGAGTTTTTGATTTACCAGTGCTTTCCAAGCTGCCTAAATGTGCTACACGTCTGGTTAAACTAATCCTTGGTTTAGAATAAACCTGTGGTTTAACAACCTATAAACTCCACTCTATCCATGGATATAGATTAGGATTAGAGACTGGAGTTGTAGGAAACTATGACATGGAGACCAGGCACCCTATACCTAAGTCAGAAAGAAGAAGCCCTTGTCAGGTGTTCCAGGAGCTGTCTGACGTGGGAGATCCTGAGAGGTGGACCATGGTGCATATGTGCATTTTACTATATGACAAGCAATGAAAAACACTTCCAGGTGGAGGTACCTATGACTGGGTGCAGCATCCATGTGAGGTGGCTCTGCTAATTCTACATCAAAATTGTCTCATGCCCTTCTCAACGGTTTCTCCTAAAATCTTCACACCCCTAGTTATTTAGGCAGGTCAGGAAGGATAATAGAGTCCAAAAGGGGAATTTTGAAGATATTGAATGACTCAAGGGTCTGAAAGCCAACATAAGGAATTTTGGTGAGAAAATGTAGTGTTGAAGTGAGGCCCTAACTTTTTGCCTATGAGGTCCTGGTTTAAATTACACTGTAATGTGTTTTGACTGTAAGGCATTATTTCTGACAGACTTCTCACTCAAGAGATCCAAAGTGGGTGGCTGGCCTCAACTCAGCTCTCAATAAAAGTGCAATCAGTCTCCAAACTCCACTGCTCCTACCACTACAAATTGCAGACTCCATCAGGACATCAACAATTTATCTGTCACAGAAAAGTGGCATCTTACTGCTAAAGGCAGGCTTGTCAGATCAGCCCTGAAAAACCTGTCCTTCTGCTCCCTGTGCTGCACCTGCTCTGTGGATAATGAGAGGACTTCAGGCTCCAGGACTGTCAGACTGATATCTTTGACAAGGGCTGAATCCTGTGGCAGTGAGGGAATTGTCTGGTTTTGTACTTTTTTTCTTTTTTTTTTTTAAGTGAACACTTACGGCTACAACTGCCTGTCCAGCCCCACAAACAGCACATTGTCCTTACTTGCAATCCAGATTTCTGCTCCTCAGAGATGACACAGACTGCCTGGGATGCACTTGTGCACGTGTGGCTGTTTTGCTGACTTCCTCCCAGCATTAAAATTCTTTGCCTCAGCCAGTGCAACAGATTTTACCACAGAAATGACAAATGTCACCTTGTGCTGTTGATGTGTGGCCAGCACATCACCACAAAGGTTTTCTCCCTGAACCCCTGACTTTTCCATCTCACTCTGTCCACATAACATTTCAGCAGCTCTGCAGTGTCAGCCAGAGGTCATATGTGCCTTCCTCTCCTGCAGCCCTCTCTTCCTCCTCCCTCCCTCACACAAGCAAGTCCTGGGGAAATGCTTTGCCTCTCATGCATCTCAACATTTTTGCTGTCTCTTTAAGGTCTCTTTCCTGTGGATATTAAAATTTCAGGTTTTGAGGAAAGGGACACTCTCTTTGTTCTGTATTTGTGTAACACACAGTGACACAGAAATGCCTCCTGTTTCTAGCTGCTTTGGTAATACAAATTAAACAAGAGTAGTGACATGGCTGCCTAATTACCCTGTTTTCTTCCCTGCGTCAGCAGCAATTTCAATCAGTTGAATTTTGTAATGACAGAGTTAAGAGTGGGCACCATATCAAGTCTCTTTTTTTGCCCTCTGGAGACTAAGAACTTCTGGGCATTGGTCCTTAAAGAGCTAATGGCACTGTGAAGTCAAAACCTAGAGCTCTCTGCTCCTTCTCCAGGTCCTTAGAGGGATCGGAGGATGTTTCCCTTCCCCTTCTTTGACTTATTTTTCCCAGAACAGTGTCAATCCCATTTTCCTGCTGCAGCCATCTAGAAGGAGACTCTGAGTCTCTCCCCCTCCACTCTCCCACTGTGGCAGGCAACTCCTGCTGGTGCCACCAGCCGTGTCCTAGGCAAAGGCCACTGATGTGTTGCACTCCTAGCATTGGCTGTGCTGCCATGCTACAGCTATTAGATGTTCTGCCACATTACACTTTTAAAAATGTGCAACTTCTGCTTGATCTTGGCAGGCTGAGACAGTGATTTAAATGCCTCCTACCTCCTTTCCTGAGTCAACGCTTCAGCATCACTGCTAAGAAGCACAGCTGGCTGACAGCTCTTCGGGAGTCAGCCTCCTGAAACAAGTCCCAGGGAGAGGGAAATATGGCATCAAGCCCTGCTTGCTTTTAAGAGCTGAAACACACAGGAGCTCCAATGGCTATTTCTTCAAGGTGTTCCTTTTATAAATAACCAGCTTTCTGAAAATGGTAGGAGTATTTGATGCTGCTCTTACCCAAACAGTTGCCTTCCAACCAGGATCAGCTCTCCCCTGCTGTTTGTTGGATTTTTTTGTGTAATAGGCATTTGGGTTCAGGTACTCCCCTCTTGTAATGGGAATGAGGGGGTCTGTGGCTCTTCCTGGGGCAGTCCTCCAAAATGGGTTTCTCTCTGCAAGGAACTCAACAGCTCCCCAGAGGAGAAGCTTGCACCAGTACTGAGCAAAACATCAATTGCCATTCAGCTCAAAGTTCTCATGCAATTCAGACGGCCTTTTCAAAGGCACATTCAACCTCAATTGTTATTGCTCCTAGCTGAAACTTGAGGAAAAGAGTCCATGAATTAGCAAACTGATTGTCTTTTGTATTTGCTGGGGATGTTTAGTATGAGTGCATAACTAAGTAAATATTGAGATTAGTGCTCTCAGGAGTAGGTACTTTCAACAGGTGTTTTGGATAGAACTTGCATGTGAATTGGTGGCAAGCAAGGGATATTAAAGAGGAAGCATTTGTAATATGAAGTAGACTGCACTTAAGCGGTTATTTTAGGTAAGAGTCAAGACCAAAAGAAGCTAAGTGGTCACAAAATAATTAATACAAAGCTGTTTCCTTTTTTCCTCAGATGAAATTAATGGGAACTTGAGATACTAAGATGCAATTTCAATTGGACATGACCTTTCGAATACCTTTGATAACGAGACTCCCATTCCTACAGAAAATTCCTGCAGAGCTGTTTCTTTCATTTGACATTGTCTGTTGTCTTTTTTAAACAAAACTTTATTTAGCCCAGTCTGTTTTTTCTGGTGATATTTGAGAAATGACACTAAAATCACTACACAGTTGATGACAGTGGAAGCCAATGCAAAGCTGCTAGGCAGCAGCAGTACTGAGCAGCTGTATGGACAGCTTGTCCCACAGATGCAGAAAAGGCCATCTTTGAATCTTCAGCTGGGAATTTGGCCTGCAAAGGAAAATGTCCATTCATACTGATGGATGTGAAAACTAACAGGGGTCTTGGCCCAGTGGCTTTCTTGTGGCACGGCACAATCTCTGATGAAACCAGAAACACTAAATATGATTTCCATTTTCTAATGTAGTGAGCTTTGCCCAGGGGAGCCCAGGCTGCAATACCAGCTTTTCAGTTTTAGGTAAAATTTACATTTTTGGAAATATAGGGACTGCCACACAGAACTGAACCAAAATCCTGTGTTATCCATTGGCTTGTCCCTGACAATAGCCAGGAAGCAATATATCCCCAGGAAGTATTAGTGCAGCATAATGTCTCCTACTAAGTCAGCAGGAACCCTTTCTTGCACAAGCAGTCATTTAGTGCCTGACAAGGCTTGCTGGGTACCTTTTTCAAGGAGCCTTCTCTGAATTGCAGCAATTTACCTGACTAGACTTTTCATTATGTACTAAGTTTGCCATGCATATGTGTGCTGTGCAGTTTTTAAAAGCTGCATATTTTACAGCTACAGCTCATAATTTGACAAGGCTTTTAGCTTGGTCAAATGAAACCAATCCCCCACAAATCAAGCATAGTTGCTTCTTTTCAGCAAATGCTATTTCCCTGCCAAATTCCAATCACAGCCTCAAGCCTTTTCACTCATCTCATATAATTTCATATACAGCCACTTAAAACTTGGGCTCTTTTTAAATCACACCAAACTTGAAAACATCTCATCAATTTTCCCTGTCTCTCACTCCACCCTGTTAGGGCAGAAAAGAAATATTTGACTCATTTTGACTTTTACCTACCTGATCCTGTAGAGCCTGATTCTTGCCTAAGCCCTTAGTAATGCTCCACTGGGTTCTTCTTTCTAGAAATAGAAGCATTTGAAAATTTTCAGTAACCAAAAAACAAGGTCAAAATTAAGTCTTCAGCAATTTAACAAATGGGGTTAAAACCTCTCTCTTAATTGATTGAAGGACCCAGAGATGTAAATTGGAAGCTAGACAAATAAATTGTCAAGTGTGACATGTTGTGCTTGGTTTCTATTTCTTAATGAAGATAAATCAATGCACCTTTTGTGAAAGATGACTACTTACCCTGGGAGATGCATCTGTTACTGTGCACTGCTAGTCTATGACTCTCACTCTTGTTACTGCAAGCTTGATTTGCTGAAAATAAAGGTGTGTTGAAAGCCAAGAAAATTAGAATTACTTTTGTTATGATGTTGAATCAAACTGACAAAACTATGAAAGCTTTGAAATGAAGACTGCAGGGATACATTAACATAACATGCATAAATCTTACTGTAAATCTTCATTGCATTTGACTATTTTCTGAAGATCAGAAAAATAAATGATCTGTGGCCAAATTGATTCCACCTAATTCTTTGTCAAAGAGCCATCCCATAGACAGATTGAACCAGCAGTGTCTGAGCCATAGCCTTCTAGAGCTTTTCAAGGCCTTGAATAAGCACGGTGGCTATTCATCATTTTTAAGGCAGAACAGTAAGTCAGAGAGTGTCATCTTCCTTTGAGTAAATCTTCTAGTCACTTCAGTCTGAGATTGCTTTAAACAAAATTTTTGCCAAATGTAGCACTTGGACAAATCAACCTACCAAGCACAGAAATATTACAGAGCATAAGTATGTGAGCCATATAGCATAACTACTGTTCTAAGTGCTAATGGCTTTTTGCCACCAAGTAGATATTTTGCAGTACAGACTGGTGGGGAAGAACACTCTGATCATGCTGATTAAAATGCAAAATGCTTGTATACAAGTTGGTTTTGGTTGAGCCAAGTCTTGTGGCCATGAATCCTCTGAGCCACTGTGGTTTAGAGCAGCTGCAGATCTATACAGATTGTTTCTGTATCCTTGCTGCATAATTCAAATCAATTTAACTTAGGAACTTCTATTCACTCTAGGAAAAGGAACAAAAAAAAACCCAAACCAGCATGCTACCATCCTCGGGAACAAAGTGGTTCTTCCCCTTACACAAGATTTTCCTAATCAAACACCTAATCTAAAAGAAATATACTCTGACATTTTGTCCATAGCATAAGCTGAACAAAAACTTATCTCAAGAATGGCAAAGATAGGGACTGTCCAGCTGATAGGTAAACCAAACACCTGTGCAGGAAATCTATTGCATGTGTCCTGCTTTCCCACCTGAATTCAAAGGACTGCTCCACCCACCACAATATCCTTGCTAAGAGAGAAGCTGCATGAAAAGTAAGCAGAAGTTTGCTACTACTGAAGTTGCTTTGAAGTTGTTGAGGAATCTTGAACCTAAAGATTATGCAGTGTGAGGTACAAAGTATGTTCTTTATAGCAGACTTTATGGTCAAGTACAGCTGTCTAGTCAGAGAATTCAGCCAGTGGGGACTTTTGATCAAAGAAGATGGATGTGCATTGAGAAAACCCTTGGAATCAAATGCCAGCAAGTTGTACATGATCCTGTGCTGGTTTGGGCTGGCATGGAGTTCATTTTCTTCACAGTAGCTGGTATGGGGCTGGTTTTGATTTGTGCTGGACACAGTGTTGATAACTCAGAGATGTTTTAGCTGGTGCTGAGCAGCGCTTGCACAGAGCCAAGGCTTTTTCTGCCTGTCGCCCTGCCAGTGAGCAGGCTGGGGGTGCACAAGGGAAGGGACACAGCCAGGACAGCCAACCCAAGGCTGACCACAGGGATATCCCACACCATATGGCACCATATAACTCAACATATAAAACTGGGGGAAGAAAAAGGAAGGGAGGTGTTTGGAGTGATGGTGTTTTTCTTCCCAAGTCACCATTGCAGGTAATGGAGCCCTGTTTACCTGGGAATGGCTGAACACCTGCCTGCCCATGGGAAGTGAATCCCTTGCTTTGCTTTACTTGTGTGCATGACTTTTCTTCACCTACTGAACTGTCTTTATCTCAATCCATGAGTTGTTTTACTCTTTCTGTGGTTTCTGATTCTCCCCCCATCCCACCAGGGCATTGAGTGAGTGGTTGCGAGTGGTTCAGCTACCGACTGGGGTCAAACCACATCAGACCCTCACCACTGTGTTGCATAGCCAGCAGCACAAATAAAACTGTTTCTAAAAGACCACACTCTTCTGTTCTTCTTTTATTAACCAGTAGAACTGCCTGATATGTGATGGGTTGCTAATCCCAGCAAATTCTCTGCATGCAGCTGTCAAAAGATCATCTGAATCTGAGCATCAAACAGGGAAATACTGAGGCATTGAAGAGCTGTAACTCACAACATTCTCCATACCTATAATGAGGAAATGGAAAAATGAAAGCTTTTTATGCTAGGAAAAATCATTGATGATGTCTTTAAAAATTCAATGAATGGAAGTCAAGGCTGGTCCAGCTAACAAAAAGCAGAAGTATACCAAGCTTCTATGGGTTTGTCTTTTATCCTGTTTTTTATTTCATTGAATAAACTTTAATTGCCTGGTATTTGCCTGAACATCTTCATTTCTTATTTAACTATAAAGATAGCGCTAGTGAAGATTTAATGAAAAAAACTAACCAAAAAAACCCCAAACATATTTTTGAACAATTTGCCAGAATCTGGATCACTTTCTTCATCCAATTTTGAGCATTTATCTGAGCTCTCTGAGCAAAATTCAGAAAAGGGGATTAGCTTGCCTACAGAGGACAGGTATGTGTTGATGAGTTTGAGAGGAGGTAGGAACTTCTTTAGTCAGCTTTATCACCAGAAAAATCATTGCATCCAAAGACTCCTTACTGTTAACTGTTATAGCTAATGTGATTAGACTTCCTTAACCTTCAAGTGAACTTGTCACCAGAACAGAATAAAGACAAAGAAAAGCAATGCAGAAATATAATGGAGCTACTTTTGTTTTGCTCTTCTATTCCCAGGGAGGAATTGAGAAATGGATGTGTATTACTAACTATGCTGGAAGAACTGGTCAAAAGAAAACCTGCCTTTTTAATTATAAAGTTTTTTGTTAGCTACAGGTGCATTTGGTCATGCCTTTTCAGGAACAGGACAAATAAGAGCCTGTTCTGTTTCTGTACCAAGAGGTAACTTGACATTCTTGATTATTAGGCATCACTCAAACTGGCAAACGGAGAGATAAAGTTATTTTTGTTACCCAGTTTGCTGAGCCATGAAGAAGTGTCACAAAGGTATTTTAACTTCAGTTTCAATGTGATTTTGGAGAAACCAAATTGCCTGTTTTGGAAACAAGTATGTACTGCTAATGCATGTCTTACAACTAGGATAATGCTGCAGGTAATTAAGTCACTTATTGTAAAATCTAATTGATAACATCCTTTTCACTATTGACTTAATCCTGTGCAGCTGAAGTTAAGAGGAAAGACCAGTTGCTATATTAAGGCTCCAATTCACATTGAACCCTTGGTAACCCTCAATGAAATCTAATTGAAATTTTCAAATGTTTATTCCCCTCACACAGTAAATGCTCTTTGTGCTGCTGTAGAGTTAACTCCAGTATTGTGTTTAAATGCTTATTTAGACTAATGTAGGGATAGCAATTATTTTAAATTCCTGACCCATTTCAGCCTGTTGTTCTGTGGAAGCAGTCTTGCATGACCAGTTTAGATGGGATTCAACCCACCTAACTTCAGGTATCCTTACATGTACATCTGTCTTATAATTGATTTTAGTTTCTGTGAAATCAGCCTACTTAGCAAAGAAGAAAATCCTGGAATTAAAAGAAAACAAGAGAAAGGCTACTGCCAAACTTCCTCCATTTGCAGGCCTAAGAGAAACCACATACCTGTAATTTGGCAAAAGTAACAGATGGGCAGGGGTAACTAGTCTCCTAGACTGGGCATCTGTCATGAATATAAATCTTCAGTAACTAAGGGGAGAGTAAACTTAGCCTTGGAAGTCTTAGCTTTACAGTATAGGTGTTTGAACCTGAAATAATTACTTGAGACTCCCTTTTTCATGAAAAAAAAAAGAAGAAATTCAGGATGCTGCTCATCTGACCCATTTTAGATCTCTAAATGGAACTAAGAATTGCACTCGCAATGTATCTTTGTCCATGGAGAATAAAGGATTTTAGCACTATTAACTTAGATGGTTGTTTTGGTATGATTGTTTTGGAATTCCTTCATGCTATCTTAAAACTAATGCCTATCTCACCTGTATAAGTAGTAGAGAGGCAAAAATGCCTTCAAATTATTAGGAGAGTAAAATGCACCTAAATAAGTTGTCATTTGATTATGTGGCAATCTGAGATGCACTGTCCCACTACTTCCCTAAATTTTAAGAACCAGCTTGGTCTCTAAGTTAGGCAAAATACATCTTGCCACTAGCTTCATCAATTCTCCTCAGGAAAAGAAAAAAAGTATAATAAAAGGATGATTCCATTTCTGGGCTCTCAGGTTACCTAGATGGTTTTACCTGAAGACAACACTGTTATTTAAAATCTTACAAAGTATTTCGGAGAGATTATGAAAGTAAAGAATGAGAAGTGAATGAAAAGATTAAGAGAAGAGGGAGACAAAGCTAATGTTAAAGAATAAATATTTCTATTTACTCCTAGAAAATCCCATGAATATTTGGAAACAAATACTGGATAAATTCCCAGAAAAAGCATAGAAGCTAGTCATAGCTTCCCAAAAACCTCTATTGATATTAACTGTTTCTGGCAGACTGTAGTTTGGATGCTTTTCTGTACAAAAGTTAAGCCAAGTATTGCAGCATATCCATAACAATTATTCTTCCTTTCCCAGACAAAGGGGAAGATCAATCTCACCCAGTTTATATCCTCTAAGAATTAGCATCTCCTACGGTTACAGGAAAGAGATAGAAGAATCCAAACTGATATTCAACCCAGCTATGGAAGGTTGCCTAGACTCCTCACAGGGAAGGCAGCACAGATGCCAGGCTGGGGACAGGAGGGAGCTTTGGGGCCCATCATTTCAACAGCATCACTTCTCATGTGGACTTAGGCTGATCATGACACTGCACTTTCAAACCATTTCCAAAGAAGGGGTGAGCTGCCTTCTTCAGAGCATTTTTCCCTTTGCTGACTGCAAAAGTTTACATTTATGCATTAAACCCAGAGATGGTGAACATTACTTGAAGAAATTGCATCCAGACTTAATCAAAATGAAGATACTCTGAGAGAGCCAACCAGTGCTCTCAGTATGTTTCACCAGAGAAGTTCACCTTTCCACAGGGAGGGACCAAATGAATGCTCCAAGGAACATTTTTTTACCTACTGTAGAGAATGAACTTCTTTTTTTTGGGTTGGTTTCTTTTTCTGTAATGGGACTCCTCTGTGCTTTGCTCAGCAGCTGCATTCAGGGAAGGTATGCAGTGATACTCAGCTTTCCAGGTGGACTGCAAATTTCCAGTCAACTGTCTAACATTATACTCATGGATTGCACACACACTGAAGTCTTACAAGTTAAAATATGCCCATTCACTACACCATTTCTTTTTTTGATAATTATATTCTGATTAATACAAAATTTGCTTCAGCCATCACTAGTTACAACTACAGAGGAACTTTTTAGCATTAGACTTGGGCATGCAGACTGCAGAAATAATGTATTTCCATAATCTTTAGCTGGTGTTCTGTCATGGGCGCCAATCAGATCTGTAATTAGGTATTTCATAAGCAATCTGACAACAATGACATATTATTTTATGCACCTTAAACTTCTGAAGCACCTTGCTGTGATGGAGCAAGATGGAGATCAGATGGAATCCTTTCAGATGGATTCTCACCTCACTTATGCCCCTTTCTCAACACCATCAACTTGAATTGTTTATGTCTTTTTCACGCTAGGGTAAGTGAAATCTAAGGAAACATTAGTTCATTTGGGAAGGAATGAGAATTCTTGAGGATCCTCCTTTTCTATAGTGTTCTACCGTTCATAGACTAGACTATACCACAAACAGCATATTTACTGACTGAAAAATAAGATAATCATATACTGAGAAAAAGGAAATGGAGGAAATGATCAAACAAAATTAGAATACAAAGCAGAGACTAGAGACACAAATATGTACACACAAAGGTTCTGAAATTTTGACAAATCAGAATGTTCCAGTATCTGCTGCCAGTCACAACCAGAATCTGAATGAGGGAGAAAGGGAAATATGCAGGGAAAAGCTCCATTCATGTTTGATTTGAGTTGTCTGGACAAAAATCTGTTTATCTTTAATAGACAAATTTGACTAGTAGTTGCACAGATGGTGGCACCAGATCAGATAGGGAAGCCCTCAAAAAACAGAGAGTAAAATAACAGAACATCCTTCAATTTTCTGCTTGCAGATAAAAGAAAAGCAGACATGGATCTAAAGCAGGAGAGAGAAGAGTAAATACTTTTCTGTAAGGCTGCATGCATAGCCTCATGAAATGCCTTTTAGAACTCTTAACAATTACTGGCTCTCTCCCACCATTTCTGAAGGCTGAGACATTAATCATCAACTGAACAATTGCCACAAATAATTCATTTGGCTGAATTCCAAATAATAATGAGTAGAGAGACAGTCAAGGAGTTGTATATATGAGAAGACACAGGAATATTTTCCTAGTTGCTAACCAGTTCAGAAAATCCCTAAAGACACATTTTAAAACCAAAGCAAAGCAAAGCAGAGGAGGAATATATGAAATGAAAATTCACTGAAGAAATGTCTTTTCCATACACAGGTCAGTAACACCATTTGCAATGAAGCATGATAGGTTTCAAAGAGTTATTACATGAGAAATCTTCCAAGGTACATGGTATCTCAGGCCAAAATTTTCAAATTAACTAACTATGATCTGACTTTGGAAATGAATATGTGCTTTAGTCTACATAGAGATTCAGAGATTAACATTTGGGCTGAAATCAATGAAAAAACAGACTATAAAATTAAATTATTTTCATTTATGGTGTTCTAGAATGCAACATAAATCATTTCATGTGAAGATTCAAGTAAAATAGGAATCTGGGTCTATTCTGGTTTTACAGTGAGGCCCTCCCTAACTTAGAAAACACAGTTCAGAAAAGCATGGGAAAAGTAGTGGAAGTTCCCAAGAATTCAAATGTATTCCCAAAAGGTCCAATCCTAAGCATTCTCATGGGGAGACCCACTTCTCTAACCAGGAGTTGTTGTTAGTTATTGTCTCAGCTAAGCTACTTCTAACTTTTGTAAGATGTATTCCTAAGGAATTTTTTGCTAGTTGCCTATGTTTAGGTACCTCAGCACCAAACTTTTAAAAATGTAAGTGGGTAAAGTGACTTTAAGACAAATAATGGTCATACCGAGAGTTCAAGTGACAGTATCCATATATTTTACAAATTAATATATAAAGCTTTTATGCTGCCTTTGGCTGAAGTAATAAGTCACAGAACTCACACAAGTTTGGGGTCTTTTGACAGTTAATTTTTAAGTGACAGCTCAGAATAAGCAGCTAAGACTTCAGGTCCCTCAGTGCCAAAAAGTAATTAGCTTGAACCTACATGAGTTTGTTTGCCATTAAAGACAAGCTGAACTGCTTTATATACCTTGTAGAACATCATCCTTTCACCACTCTGTAAATGAGCTTTCTTTGCAGACTTGCACAAGTCTATTGTAAACTAAAGCCAGACTCTGTCTCACAGGAATTAAGTGAAATCTAGGGACAGAATTTGGCCTATACTTTTAATCACCTGCAAAATTAAAAATGTCATCTCTTCTAGGCACAAATTTGTCAACTCCTTTCAAATGAAACATCTACAGTAAACCATAACCACACAGTAAATCATAATGAATAACTCCAAAACTAAGCATTAATTAAACTCATATGTGAATTCTTTTAAAGCAGAAGTATGGAGGAGTTCAGATCTCCATGGCCAATGAATGCAGAAATTAATTCAAGCTCTACCATTCCCAGCAGCCTTTTAACAATGCATGGGTAGTTTGATGAAATGACAGATTATTGCATTTTATTTCACAGCTGAATCAGTGTTTTAGGAAGTCTAGCCTGTAATGCTTCTAGCACAGTATAAAAAATGAGGAGTGAGGTGATGATAGAAGCTTTACTTCAGCCTTTGACCTTTTGTTGTTCATACACACCATCTCTGAGTCTCTGGATTGCATGTAGGTCATTCTTTCCAATTAAAACATTGTGAACTATAAGGCACTTCACTGACAAGTGAAGGGGGAAGTCATTTCCTTTTGAACATGCATAAAGAGCACAGTGACTGGAACAAGGTGTTCCAGTGTTTTAGTCACAAGGATCAGACTGGGAAATAATTTCCTTGTACCCCTCCATTCTTTCTTTACTCCCTGGATCTGGCTGCTTTAGAATAATGGAAAACCTGTGGGACAAACTTCTGAACTGCAACTCCTAGCACAGAGTGACTATTGTGGTTGAGCATAACACTTTCAGATGGAAGTGAAAAGCTTCTGCAATTTCTACAGCAACATACTTAGCAACTATAACCTTCCATCAGCATGAAATGACAGTCGCTTGAAGTCATGCCAATGCAATAAAGAAATAATCGGGTCATTGCATTTTCCAATTTCTGACACAAAAACATTGAATAAAGGAAGAAATTCATTTCTATCAAATGCACTGCTGTTAATTTCACTCTGAAGACATTCTTCAGTGTTTCAGCCTCAGTGTCACTCTCTCTGCTCTCCTAGTCCCACACCAGTGACAAATTGCCAGTCCTACTTAATTGCAGTCCCATTTCAGCTTTTCATTTTCTCTAATCTCTCTCTCAGTGGAATAAAGAGTTACCCAGGAACATTTTCTGAGACATTTCATTCACAGATTATAGAAGTGAAAATACAGATTGTAGCCAATTTTTAAAATCCCAGTTTTGTAACTCTCTCCAACTTAATAAGAGAAAAAGGTACCTTTATATAAAAGCCACAGACTTCAAACCTGTGTATACAGAACTTGCCTCTGAAAAGCAGATCCAAACATCAGTGTCTATATTTCGTTACAAGCCTACCTTTAGGCTGGCTTGCAAGTTTCAATATTTGCTGGAAACACACAGAGATAAAATACCTTCTTTCCTTTTTTAACAGAGATTTTTTCTCTTCATAGTTTTATGAATTCTTACAGCACTTTTAAGTACATCCAATTAAAGTGAGATCGAGGTGATTTCCCATCAAATCTTACATCTATCAATGAGACAAAATATCCTTTCTGTCATAACCACATTGTTTGGGGTTTTTTCTCATATCTAATAAATACTTTCGGGATTTGGAGGTAATCTATGGTAATCTATGACTTGCTAATATTCCACAATTGGTAAACAGAGAAAATTATCATTAAAAAATCTCAGGGGGAAAAAAGAGGGGGCACTTGTTAGTTATCGGTTTATATAGAATTTACACAAAAAGACCAGGATGAAATTTCTGTACTAGATAAACACAGTGCAATTCTCCAGCAGAGATGAGAGATGAATGCCTTAGGATATAGCCTCTCTTGCTGCACATTCCAATCTCTCTTACTGTTAATGGAATTACATACACTTACTGAAATGCAAAACCACATCTCTCTGCTGGTGTCTAAACAAGGAAATAACAAGTGTGTCTATTACAGAAAGAGAGCTTGTACAGATAAAGCATGGGACTGATATTCCTAAGGGTATTCTTATGACAGTTGGCTTGTATTATCTTGATGGACAATCTGTGTTGTCAGGACTTTGAAGGAGGTACTGCATTCCTTATTGCCACTAACAGTCTAAAGGATATCTACTCTGTAACTGGCAGCTGAATTAGGACATTCTTTTACAAATAGCAGGAGATATTTGTACAAGTTCACAGACAATAGTTTTAGGAGGAGCTGTTGTCTCCCTCGAAGGCAGGGAGGCCCTGCAGAGAGACTTCGACAAATTAAAGGCCTGGGCAATCACCAACCATATGAAGTTAAACAAGAGAAAGTGCCAGATTCTGTATCTGGGGTGGGAATACCCTGGATGTACAGACAGACTGGGGAATGAGACTCTGGAAAACAGTCCAATGTGAAGAACTAAAAGTGTGAGACGAGTGCATTGCAGAGCGAGTGCAATGACAGTACAAGGTTCGGTATAAACCAGTGCACTGCACACATACATTTGGCTTGGAAAAAATCCTTCAGACCTACTAACTGGTGTTGGCAGATAGAGTTATTTTATATAAGACATGTAATATCCAAGATCAGCAGTGACCTGTTGCTCCCGTGGAACTGGGGAGCAGAGCGCTGTGGGGACCTCAGGAGTGAGTGTTCTGGGTAGAGCTGGGATCACTAACACAGACACCAGCAGCCTCTGACACATCTGGGAAGAAACAAGCTGGGCTCCCAGTCTTTCCAGAGTAAGCAGAGAGGCAGGGCTGAGCACAGACACTCCTGCAGCATTGCTGGAGCTGGGATGGGACATGGCTGAGCCAAATTGGGGCCCAGGATCCTGGGTGGGTGGTCCCAGGTTGGGCCCATGGAGGATGTTAAATCCTGGTGTTGCCCTTAGGACCATGCACTTGACCTCAGGAGAAGTTTTTAATAATGCTATAAGCTTCCTTAGTGAACCCCATTAGGGTTCTAGATCTATCAGGGAACTGCCTGCAAGCAAGCCAAGGCAAACACTAATATCAATGCCGTGAAATCTATGCATAACCATGTACATTTTTCAACTGACATCACTTCCCTCCCCTGCTACAGCCAAACACAGCTACAAGTGAAGTTCTGACAGTCAACCTGGAAGTGACACTACCTCCCAAAGGCTGAATTGTACAAGTGTTTTTAGGGAATGCTTTTCTTTTCCCCATCCAGCTCTATAGCTGCTGACTACCCATTGTCAGAAACCATTGCCCGATCTGACAGTGGAACAGCACCATAATTCTTCTCAAGCAAACTCAGACTGATTGTCTCAGACAGTTTAAATCTTTGGTTGAAGATTACCTGACTGATTTTGCCTGTAGCAAATTAGAAAACACATGCATGTGTCGCTTTGCAGGTCTGTAGTCCCAAAGCTTCCTCTAACATAAATGCCTGCTTTGGATGTCTGAATATATACAAAATGGAAATGTCTGCTTTCATCTATTAGGATCTATTGCTCTGTTAGCAACACTTACTTTGTTTTCCCACTGTACTGCAGCTATACTGAGCAACAGAGAACACATAAATAGATCACCTCTGTCCTTCCTGATAATGATGGGAACAGAGGCAACTTTGCCTGGAGAGAGTTGAAGAGAACTGGGTGATTTTGCATCACCTGTTCTAACATTTGGTGGCTATAATTCAGTGGAAGAAGTCGTGTGCTACACAAAGCCCGCTGCTATTGCCAGATCCGCCATCCTCAAGGGGCAATCATGGCCCAATGTCTCCATCTGGACTCAAGATTCTGAATGACCTTCTCATTCCTGAGAAGAAACTCTTGGTATTCTGGAGTTACAGTAACCCTCAAAACATTTTTTGGAGATTCTTGGACCCTGCCACACATGTCACATCCACTGGTTTATTTCCATTATCTCACTGAGATGTCAACAAAGGTCTGTAAATTGCCTCCTTTTCTGAGGAAAGCAACAGCCCAACCTCCCAATGGCCAGAGTTTGTAGTGGCTGGGTACAGGACACACAGCAAGGAATTTCTGCCATGTCCACCAAGGAAGCAGAGGCAATGAAGAGGAGATAGACCTAAGGACCTTTTCAAAGATACTAAATTAAGAGTGGCAAGGTCTGAAGAGGAAAAACCCTTCCTTACAAAAATGGAGTTTGGGCATGAAGGGAACTTTAACAGCCAAATTAGTAACAATAGATTTTTCTTTTCCTCCTTGAAGGCCAAAAAACCGTGCAGAGCACACACACAGGTTTGTCCTTTCTGAGATGTCTAAGATTATTCAGATTTCATTTATATAAAAGGTAGTTCCTCTTTGGGGCCCCAGCCAGAATACTCAAAGAAAGATGGCAAATATAAAGTAGGCTACCTTCTGGTCTGGCTTATTAGAAAATCCATCATTCTGGTGTGAATGGGATCTGTTAGACTTAGCTGATGCTCATAGTGCAAGTTCTTCCCCTACTTTCACAGCCATGTTCTTCATTTATCTCTCAATTAACTTTTCAGAGCACATCAAGAATGGGAAACAACCCACCTTTTCCTCATGTTTCAAAAACTCTTCTTTAATGCTTCCCATCAGAGGCTCAAGGTCTGTTCAGCATTCTGCAGTTAAGCAATGAAGAACAGGACAGTTATCAGGGTGTGTTAAAGACATTTGAACTATATAATAATCCTATAAAGAATGGAATTTGAAATATATCTTCATATAAGAACTGAAAAATTTAGTGAAACTCTTGGACTTCATAAGGTTGCTCAGTGCCCAAAATATCTTTTATATTGCTGTGGGTACTGCAGTCACAATTCTGCAGCCTGCCTGTCCTTGCCAGCTCTGTACTCTCTCATTCTGTCTAAAAAAGCAGCATTTCTCCAGAGCTGTATTTTCCCTTTCTGCTCTAATACTATTGCTCTCGTGTTGTTATTCTCATGGCCTTGCATCTCCAAACTCTGCTAAGGGTCATTATAGATCCTTTTTTTTGCTGTTGGCATGAGAATCCCACCTTCTTTCCCTGCTGTCTCCTATCCTTGGTTGCAGTGTTTGATTTACATTAAGGGAGACAATAATGCCATTCAGAGGCACCTTGACTGACTTTAGAGGTGGGCTTTTTCAAACCTCATGAAGTTCAACAAAGCAAAGTGCAAGGTCCTACACCTGGTTCATGGCAATCCCAGGCATACCTACAGGCTGGGCAGAGAA
>VZRX01002444.1:3704-16651 GCA_013398075.1 Notiomystis cincta
GAAGGTCCTTTATAGCTTTCATTTTTAAGTAATTAAGGGGTGTCTTTTGTATTGGTGTATTTACTGACTTGTGCTCGTTGCTGACTGACAGGCACATCAAGCGAACTGTTCTTGATAGGCAATGTCTTTCCGGTAGATTTTTTTTCATTGGAAAAGACTTGGGGAGGGGGTGAGGACAGGACAAGCATGAAAGAACTCTTCCATGACTACATTATCTTCCTTTCGGTAGCAAAGTATTTCTCTATGTAAATAAATGTCAATTCCTTTACTTTTTAAAATTACGTTTAAGAGATTGTTATGAATGTGACTTGCTAAAATTTGTTGACATAAATATGTTTCCCAGCAGGAGAGTAACTGCAGTTATTAATCCTAATGTATTTCAGAACATTCTCCTGGGCATATAAGTTACCTGCAAAGTTATTATCTGATTATTATCAGTAGAATAAGGCTCAGCTTTATAAAACCAAACAGTGAGTAACATATTTGACATAATTCTGTTCTTAGGTTGTCATAAGATGCCACAACTGTCCAGCTCAAGGAGAGCAAGATAGACATAGAGTATATTTATTCAGTTTATCTGCTTTTCAGGAGAGTTTTATTTCATGTTGTACATTGACCTCTCTAAGTTTTACTCTGATTTGGCTGGAAGTGCACTTCTGCAAGCAGAGCTGAAGTTGAGATCTGTTCTTAGGCTGTAAAGAGCTGCAGGAGTACGGCTTGAAGTGTGTCAGGAGGTACCTGGCAGTGAGGGAGAGCAGAGAAATCTCTGTGCCAGGAGGGAGCTGAGAGTGGCACTGCTTGGAAATGCTGCCTGCTTAGCTAAGGAAAGACTGAAGGAGGGAGGATCACTGAATTGTTCCTTAATTCTTTCCAAAAAATCACTTTATTCATATTCAACCTGCACTGAAATCCGAAACTTTTTTTTTAATGTTTTTATTGTTGAACTTAATTTACAAATGGTAAAAAGCAAAGGAGATGAGTTGCAGGCATTGGAATTGATAGAAGAGACTAAGGGGGAGTTCTGCATCTTCTTTGCAGGCTTGTTATAATCCAGACACAACTTTGACTTGTCTGCACCACGGAGCAGGAGCAGGACTCCTTGCAGGAGCTCTGATTACATCAGAGAGGCACTGCAGAATTCAAAATACTGCAGAGGACACTGGGGGGGGGAACGACACTTGCAGTGGAATTTTAGCAGGTTTCTCAGGAGTTCTATTTCTTTCCCTCAGAAGGGCATCTTTAATAATTCTTCTCCCATTGCCTCGGAGTCTGGCATCCTTCCTGAATTTTGGCTGAAAGTAAGGGCAGTACGGATTTCTGATGTGATTTCCTCACCAGACATGCTGGATGTCATCTTGGGCAGGACAGGTTTTTGAGGATTTCGTGTTCTCCCTTCCCTCCTGTGCACAGAGCACCCCTCAGAGGCACCCAGAGCCCTTGTGCAGGGCACTTCTTCGTGGCTCTGGAGGTTCTGAGGCACAGCAGCTCCCAGGGTGTGTGATGCAGGAAGAGACAGCTCTTGCCCAGTGAGTTTGCCAACACCAGACGGCGATGGTGCTCAGAGGGAAGGCTTTGCCCAGGAGGAGAACTCCTTGTGAGCAGAGGAGCCAGGCAGCTGCACGGGGCTTCAGCGGGTCCCAGGCATGCCAAGGGCAGGAAGGTGCCCAGAGCTCAGAGCAGGAGGGCTTTACCTCTGGGCCTGACCTAGCAGAGCCAGCAGGGCATTTTGCTGTCGCAGCAGGTCCCCAAAGTTCCCCTTGTTTAATTGCAGGCAGGCTGGGCTCTGTGTCTGACCCTACTTTGCAGGCTGCTGCCTTCACTCCTGGAGGCGTTTCCTGTCAGCTGTCCCCGGGGTCACCGGGCTGCAGGGGAGGAATAAGGCAGTTTGCTTGGGCTTTAAGCTCAGCAGCAAACAGTCCTTCCATTAATTAGAGCTCTCTCATCCTGAAGCAGCACTGACCATCCTTCTGAGGCACCCTCAGAAGGAAAACCAGAAACACACAGAGAAATCCATTGGTTTATTTTTTTCCTCCTTTCTCCCTTCCTTCCAGTCAGGCCACGTTTATTATTGTCCTTTATTTCCTCCTACTCTTCCCCTGTAGATATGATGCTGCGTGTTTCTGAGGCAAAGAACATGAAAATAACCCATGTGGAGCAGCAGATCCTACGTGGGATTTGTAGGCTTGCCAGCTCTGGTTATGGCAAAGCAAGGAGCAACCTTTGCTGAGTGCAGCCACTCATCGTGTCACACAGGGGATTCATTTGTCCAATTTATTGCCTCACACAGGTCGAGGAGCTGGCAGCAAAGAGAGAAATTCCTTTTCCTTTGCTCTGCTCTTTCACAGTTGCTGCCTGAGGGTTACAGTGTGTGTCTGACACACGCAGAACATTTACATTTCCCTCTCTCCATTTCTTCCCATTGTGTCAACAGTGGATGTGCTGGGAGATCAAACCAGTGACAGAGATGAGCTGCCTCCTCATTTTTCCTGGCTGAGATTCAGAGGATAAGTTGTTGCTAACCAACATCATCTGGTATTACAGAAGGGAAAATGGTTAACAGCTCCCACTTATCCATATCTTGTATCAGTCATAGTCTTCATTCTGTTTGGACCAGCCCTGCCTTAGACATGGCTGAGGCAGAGGGGGAAAAGCATTTTAAAATGAAGCAGCAGTTGGTCTGAGAGATGAAGCCCTCCAAAAACATCCATCAGGCAGCCCTGGTTTCCACATCAAACCCCCAGCTTGCAGTCCAGGGGCATTTCTTCTGCTGATCCATGGCAGGGGCAGGGATGGGATGAGCTTTAAGGTCCCTTCCAAGCCCAGCCATTCTGTGATTCCATACAAGTGAGGAGACAGAGAATAACACTCCAGCCAAAGCTGGCCTGGGGCCACCTGTTTGTGAGTGTGCACAGAGCTGCTCTGTTCAGCCCAAACCCCCTGGGAAGTTCAGGAGCAGGGCTGAGAGTTTTTAATTGAAGCAGTGTGAGTGCCCTTGCAGCAAGGAGAGCTCTGAAAGCCCCGTGCAGCTGTGGTCTGAGTCCTTTGCTGTTGTGTAGTCACAGGTTTTTCCTCTCCCATAGGTATGTACCACTCCTGGTGTGCTTTATAAACCCAGCCTCTGAAAAGGAGGGTTCAGTGGCTCAGCAGGTGGCCCTGGCAGGGGTTTATCCCTGGGGTGCCCATCCAAGGGGAGGTAAGTGCAGCCAGGAGAACAAAACTCTACTGAAGCCAAGCAACTGGAATATTTATTCCTTTCCTGTGAACCCAGGGCTAGAAAGCCAAAATGCTGGTGCATATTTAATGTCTCTGTATTGTACAATCTCCGTGATAAATCAATATCTTTATCAAGTGAAGCTCAGCAGCTCCATGCACTAAGCTGAGGCTGAGTGTGCAGGTGGAAGGTGCTGCACAGCCTCCTGTGGAGGAGCACTGTCCAGCCTGACCCTTAAAGTGCAGTGAATTCGGGAGGACAGGAGTTTGAACATTCCCAGCTCCTGTGTTTGATACCCAGCTGAACTCTGTTCACCCTCTGGACTTTACCCCAGTGTTGCATGAGCAGAAATCGAATGGGATTTCCCAAGCTGTCATTAGAAATTTTAGGGTTCTTATAATCAGAGGTAAAGGCTCAGTCAAGCAAGGACAAAGCCCTATTACTGCATGTAGGGTGTCAGTGAGGACTGAAACAACATTCCAAGGCTTGCATGCAAATCCTGTGTTTCTTTGCAGATTTTTGTAAGTGAGGCCAGAAAAAGGGAGTTGCCATGTCATTAATTGTGTATAAACTCTATATAAATGTTTATGTGATCACCAATACAAGTGAGCTTTTTCCCCCCAAAATTGTTTCCATGTGGCCTTTTAGAAATTAGTCTTTTACTAACTGGTTTTTAGAAGTGTGTGTTTACTGAATTACAACATAACTGATTTCTGATTCTTTCTATATACTTCATGGGTACTAAAATACTCAAATTTTTTATGAGTAATACTTTAAAAAAAGATACAATTTCCTCTTCTACAAAACACACTTGAATTTTGTGATCTGATGTGATACTGTCATCATTTTTATACCTCCACTCTGAACCAGAAACATCCTGCCACATGGAGGAATTATTCCTGGTTTTCCTCTCTGTCTGCTGGGAACTGAGACCTCTGTATGTTGGACAGGAGAAGCATCCCAGTGTGATAAATATGCCAGGCAGAGCTCCTGAACGGGGCACAGCCCCTGGCACGGGGTCAGTGCTGCCCAGCTGGACAGACCCAGCCTGCCCAGAAAGGTCTTCTGACCACGCTCAGCCACTGCTCTTTCCCCTCCAACTGCTCTCATCATCCATAAATGCTCCTGAGCTCCATCCACCACATTTGTTCAAACCCTGAAGGCAGCCTCTCGTTCCCTCAGCCCTGTGTCTGTTTTCTGTTCCAGCAGACACTTGCAGAAGCAGCGAAGGGATGCAAAGCTGTCTTCCAAAATGACTCTTATGCCTGGAGAAAATTCCGACTACGACTACAGTGCCCTGAGCTGTACTTCAGATGCTTCCTTCAACCACACGTTCTTTCCCGAGTCTGAAGCCCTCAAGGGAGTGTTTTACCAAAGAGCCAGGCTCATCCACCCTCGCGAGGATCTCCTCAAGGGCTTCCAGCCCGACGACCGGAAGCGCCACATTATCATCAACGTGGGGGGCATCAAGTACCTGCTCCCCTGGACCACGCTCGACGAGTTCCCCTTGACACGGCTGGGCCAGCTCAAGTTCTGTACTAATTTTGACGACATTCTCAACATCTGTGACGATTACGATGTGACGTGCAACGAGTTCTTCTTTGACCGCAACCCGGGGGCCTTCAGGACAATCCTGACCTTCCTGCGGGTCGGCAAACTGCGGCTCCTGCGGGAGATGTGCGCGCTGTCTTTCCAGGAGGAGCTGCTCTACTGGGGCATTGAGGAAGACAACCTGGACTGGTGTTGTAAAAGGAGATACCTGCAAAAAATGGAGGAGCTCACAGAGATTAGTGAACGGGAGGATGACCTCCTAGAAAATGAAACAACAGGTGAAACAGTAGAGGAGACAAAAATTGGTTTGTGCATGAAAAAGTTGCAAGACATGGTGGAAAGGCCCCAATCTGGCCTTCCTGGAAAGGTGTTTGCGTGTTTGTCTGTTTTGTTTGTAACTATTACAGCAGTGAACTTATCCATCAGCACCATGCCTGACCTGAGGGAGGAGGAGGAAAAGGTAAGTTAGCTTTTAGGATGGCAAGTGGTATGTGCTGGGAAGAGCAGAGCAAGTACAAGGTCTGAGGTTATTGATTTCAATGGGGATTTTGCAGCTGTCTTTAGAGGGGGGGAAATGCCATGAAGAATATTTTGAAGGTTACATGAGTGTTCAGTTACCTGTAAGAGAATTAATCATATCCAGTTTTATGTCCAGAGAAAATCCTGTTAGCGTGTGCTCTCCTGTATATTACCTCGTTAGGCTTTGTATTTGCTATTGAGAAAGCCTGAAATTCCACAGCAATGTCTTCTGTGGAACAAGCAGAGCCTTCCTAAGTTTTGCATTTAGCATGTTCCAAACTGCCAACGTGTTTCCCCATAGCAACAGCTTCAATTCCTTTAATATTTTGGGTTTAAAAAAAACCCAACGCAGAAGCCTCTCCTCCTGTCACCGCACCAAGTAAAATAGTTATTACCCAGAGCCGATTACAAACTCCTCCTCTTTCCTGCAGGGTGAGTGTTCCCAGATGTGCTACAATATTTTCATTGTGGAGTCTGTGTGTGTGGCATGGTTTTCCCTGGAGTTCCTGCTCAGATTCATCCAGGCCAAGAGCAAGTTCGCCTTCCTGCGGCGGCCCTTGACGCTGATAGACATAATCGCCATCCTGCCCTACTACATCACGCTGCTGGTGGACACCGGCTCCGAGGGCTCCAAGAAGCCCAGCTCAGGGAACATCTACCTGGACAAGGTGGGGCTGGTGCTGCGGATCCTGCGGGCGCTGCGCATCCTGTACGTGATGCGGCTGGCGCGGCACTCGCTGGGGCTGCAGACGCTGGGGCTGACGGCGCGGCGCTGCACGCGCGAGTTCGGGCTGCTGCTGCTCTTCCTGTGCGTGGCCATCGCGCTCTTCGCGCCCCTGCTCTACGTCATCGAGAACGAGATGGCCGACTCCCAGGAGTTCACCAGCATCCCCGCCTGCTACTGGTGGGCCGTCATCACCATGACCACCGTGGGCTACGGGGACATGGTGCCCAGGAGCATCCCCGGGCAGGTGGTGGCCCTGAGCAGCATCCTGAGCGGCATCCTCCTCATGGCGTTCCCCGTCACCTCCATCTTCCACACCTTCTCGCGCTCCTACCTGGAGCTGAAGCAGGAACAGGAGAGGATCATGTACAGGAGAGCACAGTTCCTGCTGAAAGCCAAGTCCCAGATGAGCAACGAGTCGCAAGGCAGCGAGGTTTTGTTCACCACTCTCTCGACCGAGGCTAGGGACAATGAATGAAATTGGCATTACTGTTTCTCCTGCTGTCGTTGTATCAGATTCCATCTCTTAAATTCGCTCTGGAAGCATCTTACAAAGGTAATCCTCATTTTGAAAGGAAGAAAAGGAGCTCTAACCAGGACCTGATGTGGTTTAAGAAGTCTGTTATTATGCTGTTCCTTCCTCCCCCCCATATAATGTGTAGGGCAGAACTTTCACTGAGATCATGCAGAGGGATCTAAGGAATTAAAACTTCTCTGGCAACAACACAAAAAAAAGAGCAACATATAATTATGCACTTGACAGGCTGTTTTGCCATTTGTAATACACATTTTTCCAACTGAATCACAATGTACATAATCATTAAACAGGCTACCATTTTTCTTGTTCTTCTTGTACATAAATAATGTAAATACATCGGAATTAATGGCTAAATTCTCTCCCAGTAACGCGCCTTAGAGCGTAATGGAAATAACCACAGGTGTTTGTCCCATTGTGCTTTTAAAAACCATCAAGTGAGACTCGCCACTGGCCACAGAACCAGCTCTTTCTTTGCAAGGCAGCCCTGAACACGGCAGAACACAAGAACCGAGCTGTTCACAGCATAACCTTTGCTAAAGATGTAAATTCTCAGAGCTCACCAGCTTCGAAATTTAATTGACGCTGCAGCATTGATCCGATGCCATCGAATGCAACATTCCAAGGAACAAAGCCTTGGAGTTTTGTAGCACTTAATATTATTATCAAGAGGTGACTAGCTGCAAATGCAATGAAATATGCATGAGGAGATGCCAGCCTTCCCCACCATCTGTTCCCAGCTTCGCTTTCCCTCAGCTCTGAACGGGAAGGGGGCGAGTTTGCAGGGACCTCCAGCACTGCTGGGCAAACTGGGGCCAGCCCTTCCCACGGAGCTCCTGCTTCTGTGACGGGAGCAGGGAATCTGTGCCCGTGGGAAGCTGCCAGGGGAAAAGAAAACATGATTTGAGTCATGGAGAGGGGGCACTGAGAGCTCTGAGCTTCACTGTCCTCCAGCAGGGCAGGGCTGGCTCTGCCTCTGCCCTGGTCACACACGAGGTCAGGGAGGTTTAAGGCAGGGCAGGAGACACAATGCACACCCTAAAGCACAAGCACAAGGGGCTGTCCCTCAGCTCACTGCTGGGGCCAGGGGAGCACAGGGCCAGGGGCACACAGGGTTAAGGATTTAAAGAGTTTCACCTATTTTCCACTCTTTTTTAGTAAAATTACTTATTAGCAGTTAAGAGCATGGGGGAATTTAGAAGTCCCCATCACACTGACCAATGCTTCTCTATCTTAATTTTCAGAAATACTATTTCTTATTGGCATTTCTGGAGCAGGTTGTGAGAAATGTCAGAATGCATAATGGTTTGATGATTTAAATTAAGGCCAAGGACACAACGTTGTCCTTCTGAAAAAAGTGAAATCAGTTTCTCTGGCCAAGCCCACAGCACGCTGAGTTTCTGTTCAGATCTCTTTAAAATACAATTTGAAGCTGTTCTGATATGCTTTTTCCCGAAGGAAAATTCCAAAACTTTTTAAAATGCACTTTACAAATAATTAGGGCTCTAGCATTCTTCAGCCTGTGGTAGGGAAATGTGCCTGTGGAACATTACTGCAGAGTGCTAAAATATCCAGTCTAAACTCTTGGCAATTAATTCTGTGCCAAAGCTGCAAATGAACCAGCTTTTCACTCTTGTTCTTCATCTTTAATTAGAGTTGGACAAAAAACAGGAACATCGTGACAAAAAATTCTTCTCCCCCTTTTTTTTAAATTTCAGAGCTGTTTGATCATCTGGAGCATTGGCTCCAGAACAAGTGCTATGCATCTTCTACCTTTGTGTCAGCGTTCGTTATAAAAAGAACTGGTAATTAGATTAGTCCTGTGAGCAACAGTTGCTTATCTAAGAATGTGTTTGACAGGCTGAGCCATAAATAAGGAGCTGTACATGAATATAAGGAGAAATCAAGACTTCCCAAATAAAACCTAAGCTCATTTCCATGTTCTGCTAGCTAATAAACGCTGTAGGGCCATTTTCTCTCTGTCTTTACATTAATGCTCATTTATTTCATGTATCACTTAATTATTTTTTTTATCCCACAACTGGAGCTTGATTCTGAAGCCCTTGTCCAATAAAAATGAAATAAAGTATCGCCCTGGAGTTGGGTGTGGCTGAGCAGAAGTGTGGAAGCCTCTTGCCTGTGTCCCCCACGTGTCGCGTTGTGCTGGTGGCCGTCCTGACGTGTGTGGCTCTGAGTGGCCGTGGCCGAGCTGCTGTGTCTCACAGGGCTGTTTCCTGCACTCCTTGTGCCAACAAACCCAGCTCCAGGAGCACAGCCTCGCTGTGAACCCCACTGCTGTGTTCCAGCTTTCCTGCAGGGCTGGGGGGCTCAGGTCCCTTTGGGTCTGCAACAGGCTGAAAACTGGACTTGATAATCCCAACCCTCCACAGCGTGAAGTGACTGATTAATAAGAGATCAAACAATAAAAGAAGTGTCAAGTGTGACTTTGAAGACCATGACATCAATGCCTGCTCAGAGCAGTGGGTGCCATTAACCCCTGCCCTGAGCAGCTGCCTCTGGCTGGGGTTTCACCGTTTTCATAGCCATTACTCACCATTTACTACCAGGAGTTGGTACAATACTACACAGCCCGTTTTTCCTGTGCTAATAGTTCTGTTGGCTGCCCCACGCAAGATTTGAGAGTGGATTTAGCATCTATTTATCCAAAAGATGAGAGTGGGACCAAAATACAGGGAGGGAAAGATCCCAGGCCCCAGGTGGGTCTGGAGTACCCCAGACACAGAGTGCAGCCTACAGGACCCCACACGTTCTGCAAGTGTGGAATCAGAGCTCATGACAGCAGATGAATGTCACCCCATCAACAAAAACACACCTCAGAGGTTCCATTGCTGCAGCAGAAAATGCAAACCCCTGGATTTACCCACTCACTCCTTTGCCACGTCCCCTGTGGCATCTTAACCACCCCAGCATTCCTGACACAGAAATAATCAGCTCCAAAGCAGGAAGGTGAAGGCCAGGTCAGGTGCCACCCCAGTACACTGAGTGGAAGCAGCTCTGAGTGTCCTGTCCTGGAACAGAGTCAGTGCTCAGGACAGTCAGGGTGCTGTCAGTCACTGTGCAAAACCATACACCACAAATAAAGGTACTTCTCTACACCACAAATAAAGTCCAGGGGAATTTCGTGTGCTGCCACACTGAAAATGTTCAGAGTTTGGCCTATTAATTATTAACAATAAAACTAGTCCTCCCTGCCTTTTTGCTCATTGTTTTTCTTTGTCATTTCCCAGTGTCTCACATCCTCTGAAATGCTCCCTAGAAATCCCTAACGAGATGGGGAATGTCATTAGCCAGGAGCCTGCCAGCAGCATGGTGAGGAAGCTGCAGGATCAGGATATCAGGGGATCTTCTGCCCTCTTCAGCAGGGCTTCTACTTTTCCCTGCCTGCAGGAACTAATCCAGAAGCAAATGTCACTTGAACAGAAATGAAGTTCTGCCATAACTGGAACCACAGCAGGCCAATTAGGGTAATTAGAGCATATTTGCTACACTTTATAAATATTCATTCATTATCCCTGGAGCCCTGTGACAGGAGCTGGAGCCCTGTGCAGCACCAGAGCCAGGCAGGGCACACAAACCTGTGTAACTCTGTCAGGCTGAGGTCTCAGCTCCTCCTTTGTCAGGTTCCCTCGTTAATGGCAGCAGCTTTGTAGCCATCCTTAATTATGGTCATAATTTAACTCCTACTTTCAGTGTGGGTCCAGAAAAACTGGGCTGTAAACCACAATAATGAGCCTGCTTGAGGTACTGGCATGGAATATAAGAAATTCCCAGCCATCATCTGGAGACTGGGATTTTTTAAAAAAACTTGACAGCTCATTTGACAGCTCTCAGTCATGCAAGTGAAGTGGTCAGCAAGATAATCATGTTTATCTCCCTGTTAAAGATAATAATATGATTTAAATGGTGCCTACCTCAGGAACAAAGGGCTGGGAACCAGCACAAATTTCTGTAGTAAATTCTATAGAGAAATGAAGTTTTGACACAGAACTGCTGAATGAGAAATGGAAGAGCTGCTCTCATTCTCCTGAGTGATGCACTTCATGTCACAGAGCAGCTGAGAGACACCATCCATACCTTCCACAGTGATGGCAGCTCCCAGGTCAGCTCTGGAAAAGATGACTCAGTTCCTCTCACTCTTAAAGAAAAGCACATTTTAGGAAGTCAGTAAATATTATCCTCGTGCAAACCAAACCCAACAGCACAATTGCAGGTTTTGGAGAGGAGTATTCCTGGGGACAACAGGAGTGGGCAAAGTTCAGCCTGCAGAGCATCACCTGGCAGAGTGAGGGGAGGCTTCCAGCAGCCATGAAGTTGGTTTGAGGATATTTTCCTTGGGGAGGGACCTGGGGAAAGCTGCCAGGTGCATTTTGTCCCTGCTGCCTCCTCGCCCTGCACTGACAGCAGGAGCTCCGGCCACAGCTGAGGTGCTGCAAGCACTGCACAGCCCCAGGAGAATCCTGCAGGAATTTCCCCATGGGAAGGGTGCTCAGGGCTGGCAGGGGCTGCCCGGGGAGGTTTGGGGTGTCCATCCCTGGAGGTGTCCCGGGAATTCCTGGAGGTGGCACTCAGAGCTCTGGGCTGGGACAAGGTGGGGATGGGGCAGAGCTGGGACTGGAGGGGCTGGGAGGGCTTTTCCAGCCTCAGGGATCCCGGGATTCTGGGATTTCGGGATTCTGGGATTCTGGAATTCCGGGATTCCGAGATGCTGTGATGAGGTGCAGTTACATTTTTGCACATTCCAGGCAAAGCCAAAGGACCGGTGCTCCCTGTAAACGCAGCTCCGGTTATTTGCTGCATTTGTGCTATGATTTTATCTCCCCCAGCGCCCCAAATTCCCACCTGGCCCGAGGTGGCTCCGTGCTGCTGGGAGAGTCAGGAATCACTGAGGAACGCCGTAAATCGGGGGGTGAGCCCGTGTTTGGGGAACGGAGCCGAGTTCCCTCCGTGCCCGAATATTCCCGATCCAAGGATCTTACATTGCCATCTACGGGCCGCTGCCGGCAAATTCCCTGTCCCCAGGCACCCACCTGCAGCAGCGACTTCAGAAGGGTCAACAAATATCTTGGGAAGTCCCTTTGAAAATAGGGAAATATTCAATCCACTGCACTGCAGCCGCGGCCTCTCGTTTGCAGAGCATCACCAGCACCTCTGGGGAGTGTGAAACTCCTAAAAATATTTATACAGCATTTATTTGGTTGGGATATTGATAAGTGATATTTTTCAAAAGGCTGATGCAACTTTAGCTGACTAAAATGAAGATTTTCAGGGTCACATGAGCAATGTAAACATTTCCATTGCTCGTACAAGAGCAGCCTGGTAAGTAAAGTTGTGGTTTTATTTATAGAAGAAATGACAGAATCTACTTCAAAGGGAAAAAAAAAAGACATAGTAATCTAATTGAGGATGAGAAGGCAGCTACAGAGTGATTTAATGAGTTCCAATCACTGTCACACCTGCTCCCTCCCACTACTACAGTAGTAAAGTGAAACTGAGCAGAGTTTCAGAAACATCTTTGAAATGACAGCATGCAAGTCCTGGAAATGACTTCTATAAATTGTGCCTAAAATAGGTCTATCCCACATCTGGAATACACCTCCAGGTGTGCACATACCTATGTGTCCAATAAATACCTAAATTAAAGGACAAGATTAAAAATTGAATGATTTTTAAGAATTTCAAACCCTTACATAGTGAAGTTAGAAGTGTGTTTCACCAAATGAGAACTTTTCAGCAGGGCCTGTAGCAATAGGAAAAACTAAAAAGGGTAGGGTCACACTACTGATAAGGGAGATTTTTATTAATGTAACGGTGGGCAGGCCCTGGCAAAGATTTCCAGAGCAGCTGTGGCTGCCCTTGGATCCCTGGCAGTGTCCAAGGCCAGGCTGGATGGGCTTGGAGCAGCCTGGGATGGTGGAAGTGGGATGGGATGAGATGAGTTTTAAGCTCCCTTCCCAGCCAAACCTTCCAGGGATTCCAGGACTCCTTGCACCCCTCCTGAGCAGGTGAATGCCCACTTGCCTCAGGGACTTCATTCCCCAGGGAAATTGCCACGGAGACATTTTGGAGATAACCTTTCCTCACCGGCAGGGATGTGGTCTCCTAGCAACAGCAGGAGCCCCTTGGGAACCGAGCTGCAGCTCCTCCTGCCAGCAGCGCCCGGGAGCATCCCCGTGCCAGCGAGGGCTCGGGGCACCAGCCTGGCAGCAGCACCCGGGGCAGGGGGGCAGCGGGGGCAGAGCTGCTCTTACAGCCTGGTCCTTCCTTCCCACACACTGGCTCTGCCTCTGCCTCTGCCTCTGCCTCTGCCTCTGCTCCTGCTCGGACTCTGGCTCTGGCTCTGCTCTGCCTGTGGCTCTGCTCTGGCTCTGCCTCTGCCTCTGCCTCTG
>VZRX01002444.1:24435-37068 GCA_013398075.1 Notiomystis cincta
TGGAACAGCCCTCCAGGACCATCCAGTCCCTGCTGTGCCCGGTGCCCACCTTGTCCCCAGCCCAGAGCACTCAGTGCCACATCCAGGAATTCCTTGGACGCCTCCAGGGATGGGCACTGCAAACCTCCTTGGGCAGTCCCAAGGCCTGAGCACCCTTTCCATGGGGAAATTCCTGCTGATTCCACCCTGAGCCTGCCCTGGCCCAGCCTGAGGCCGTTCCCTCTCCTGCTGTCCCTGTTCCCTGATCCCAAATCCCCCCGGCTGCCCCCTCCTCTCAGGCACTTGTGCAGAGACACAAGGTCCCCCCTGATCCCCCTTTTCTCCAGTCCAAGCCCTGTCCCAGCTCCCTCAGCCGCTCCTGGGCTCCAGCCCCTTCCTGGCTCCATCACTCCAAAGAAGATAAAAAAGTCCGTCTGCTTCCCGAGGATAATTCGGGAAATGCCCGTGCTCTGTCCGTTCTGCCACAGCCCCAGAGAGGCGAGGAAGCCAAGGCAGTTTTAGGTTTGCACCTTTCCCAGAGCCAGGTGCTGGGATAACTCCTGGGAATGAGGAGGTTCGTGTGTGAGCCCCGCGGTCAGAGCCTGGAAACGGGGAATTCTCCGTTCTGCTGCTCTGCTCCTGCCCCTCCCAGGGAATTAGGAGGGAATGGGGCTCCCCTTTGTTCACTGGGAAATCTCTTGTTTCAGTGGAATCGACTTTGAAATTATCATCATAGATGATGGAAGCCCGGATGGGACACAGGAGGTTGCTCAGCAACTGGAAAAAATATATGGATCAGATAAAATAGTGAGTTGTGTGCTTTTTTCCTGTATTTTTTGTATTGGAGAGTACTGTAAGTCCTTGAGAACTGGGATGGATTCCCTGGATTCTGCACTTTCTTTACATCCTAAACAAGTTGTTGTACACCACTTCAGACAAGTGTGAGACCACGACAGCTCATTCTGGACAAATTTGCAAAATCAAAATGATGCCAGATGCCATCAGTCCTCTGCTCGTGGCTGTGTGCTCCTGGGGTGTTGCTGTATTGGTGCAGGCCTGAGGGAAAGAGGGGGTTTGGATAAGGTTTAATTTCATTTTAATTCACTGCAGGAGTAAGGAAATCAGAAAGATGAAAGCTGGGCTGGGTTATGATTTATTTTTAATCTGTCTCATTGCATTCCTAAAGTACAGGAGATTTTTATTTATTATTTTTATCTATGTAATATTTTACTGCACAACTCCCAGTTATATGCAAGATGTTGTTATTTAGTGGCAGTCAGATATTTTCCAATCTGTTCCTGCTTAAATGCCAAGTTTTTTAAAGTGTTTCTGGATTAAGTTGCATTTATGAAGACTGCTTTAAAAAATATAGGAAGTTTTAGAGTCTTTTTAAAAACTGTCAAGTAATTTGTTTTTTATATCTCCTGTAGCTTCTGAGACCCAGAGCAAGGAAGTTGGGCCTGGGTAAGTCCTCATTAACTCTGATTAGTAAAAACAAATTAAAAAATCTGCTGTATACTTTGATCAATTCAGTGTATCAAAGTCCAGAAAAAACTCACAGTAAAGCCCAGAAGCAGAAACATGTTTTCATCAAATTGTTTGTAAACAAACAAGCTTAAAAAATGCACACAAAAAAATGCCAGCTCAGACCTGATCCTCCCTCCTGCTCTGCAAGCACTGAGCACAGAGTGAGGGTTTGAGCTGCTGGGGGTGATTTGGAGCCCCAGGCCTGTTCCTGTGGCTCCTTACTGCTGCTTTGGGAAAGAGTGAGGGAAATTATTTCTGTTTCCATCAGGCACTGCTTACATTCATGGAATGAAGTATGCCACTGGGAATTTCATCGTTATTATGGATGCTGACCTCTCCCACCATGTAAGGCTGGATTTTATGTACTCTGTTGTCATTCAATTTTCAGTGGTTGGGTTTATTTTACCCCCACCCTTTTTCTCTTTTCTGATCTGTTTTCCTTTCATTTCAGCCCAAATTTATTCCAGAGTTTATCAGGTAGGTACAAATGTTAATCTTTATAATTTATTTATGAGGCAGTCTCTGAAGTTCTATGCCATGGAATAAAAAGGTAATTATGAGATTCCCTGAAGTAGCTCTTTATAAGAGAACAATTAACAGGTGTTTAAATAATGCTCATAGCCACCCTAACTATTGCTTTCCTCTCTTACTATTTGTTCAAAAGTTTGTAAAACAGAGATTCTGTACTGAAAGTGTGATTGTTCTTACTTTGAAATCTGTATCTCGAAACATTGCTCCAGTTTTTCTGATAAAGCCAACTGTTTACAGAAAGCAGAAAGAAGGCAACTTTGATATTGTGTCTGGGACAAGATACAAGGGAAATGGAGGAGTGCATGGCTGGGATATGAAAAGAAAGTTAATCAGGTTGGTACTTTTCAGCTCTTTCCACAGAAATTTGTTATTTGTAAGTAATAATTCCAAGTACTCCACCCCTGTAAGCTGAACTGAGTCTTTAGTCCCCAGAGCTGCTGTACCTGCTGGGCACTGCAGAATCACCCTGAATACCAGGAGCACCCACCACTGGCAAAATCTCTGGTTAAAATCCACCAGGAAGGACTGGAATGACGTGGGTGGGCTTGGAAAAGAGTGGGAGCAGGTTGGGACAGACATCCTGATCCGGGGCACGAGCTGAGACTCCGAGTCTTGCAGGTGTGAGGGACACGCTCAGCCTGCACAGCTCCTTCCCCTCCCCAGTAGATCCCTGCCAGACCCCTCTGGTGACACTCCAGGTGTCACAAGATCAGGGATGTGGCACAGTCAGTGTCAGTCAGTGGCTACTTAGCCCTTGCCCCAGTGGCTGTGAGCACCAGGGAGGGGTTGCACCAAAGCCCAGGCTCTGTCCAGCTGCTCTGGGCACGTGAAGCTGCCCTGGCAGGGCTCACAGGACTCACAGAGTTTCCTCCAACACCTCATTTCAGAGAACAGGCAGAAGTTAATGGTGATTTATTTATCCTGCAAAGAATCTGGAGCACAGTCTGTGTTACAGTCTGATCTGCAGGTGGTATCACAGGAGCTGGGTTGGATTTTCCCTGGGATTCATGGCTGGAATAAGTGCCCATCCTTTTGTACTAAACAACTCTGACATTGATGTTTTCTTTCACAGTCGTGGAGCCAATTTTCTGACTCAGGTCTTACTGAGACCAGGGGCATCAGATCTGACAGGGAGTTTCAGGTAAGGGTCTGGTTTGCAGTTCCTAAAGTTTTTTGGAAATTAAGAAACTGCTGGACAAGGAACTGGAGTAAGAACAGACCTTTACTGTGGACTATGAAATCTGTTTGGAAAGGGTGGAAGAAAGAGTGGATTAGATTGCACGAACTGCTGCTCCCATGACCTCATTAGAGACTTTTATAAATAGTAATGAGCTCAGTGATTGCAGTTCAGATTCCTACACATTGTCTGGATTTCTAAAGTCCAGAAACTGGGCTTCAGGTTTCTCTTTCCTTTGGAATGTTTGCAGGTTGTACAGAAAAGAAGTGTTGCAGAAGCTGATGGAGAAGTGTGTTTCTAAAGGATATGTCTTCCAGATGGAGATGATTGTCCGGGCCAGGCAGCTGGGATACACCATTGGAGAGGTGACAACACTGTGCTTCCCTTTCAAGGAGACACACATTGCTGACTTCTGGCTACTTCCAAGAAGCAGCCCAGATTTTCAAATTAATACAAAGAAATTACATGTGTAGAGTTCTGTTTTTCCAGCTTTGTCAGGTGAATGGCAGATCTGAAGTTGCAGTTATTTATTCCCCTGGCTGATGTTCTCAGATCCTTCCCCTCTTCCTGTTGCTATTCCTTAGCAGCACACAATTTTACAAGGCTCTTCAAAGGAGGGAAAGAAGTTAAAACACACCACAAAGCTGCTCTGAGCCTTTTCTTCCCTGCTTCCTATTGTAGAGACATCTCTACTCAAGTCTTTACAAATCATTTCATTTTCTCCAGCAGCCTGATTCTATTTCAGATTTGTTCTCTGTCATTTATTGCTATGTTATTTTCCAACTTTTCAGCTCTCACAACTTTCTGCTTCTAAACTCTTTGAATGTGCTGTCTACAGTCAGTGAAAAAGCTCCAAGTGATTGTTAGATTCTCTATTTCCAGCAGTCTGCTGCCTTTTTTATTTCATTGAATTGCTCTTGCTGGTCTCTTTAAAGATGATTCGCTGGGAATCTCTCTGCAGGAGAATCTCAGAGCCAGTTCTTCATCCTCATTTCCAGGACTGAATTGTCAGAGAATTCTGGTGCTTGTACTTCTCTCTCTAAACTTCATTTGTGGCATTTCTCCATGGGCACAGGGTAGAACAATTCCCAACAATTAAGCAGCTCTTTTCTTCCACCTTTTTTCTTGTGGAGCAGCATCCCTGTGCTGTCTGTAGCTGGGGTTTGGCCCCAGGTTCTTTGGTCTCCACATCCAGCTGCATTCACATCTTGCTGTTTTCTGTGATATTTCAAATACATTTTTACACTATTTCCTGGTCAATACTTAGGATCTTTACATACAATTATCCAGATTGTGAATACTGAAATTCCAAAAGAGGCGACACTTGCACATCTAATTCCTGGTTTGCTGCAGCTCCACAGGCAGAACAGGAGTTTTGATGCAGCTGGAAAATGTGGCTGTGAGGGAAAAATATTCCTTCAGCAAAGCTGAGAATTGAGATTGAGCTCTGCCAGTTTAAAAGGAACCAGTGGCTGATGAGGACTGACACAGACTGTCCCTGAGGAGTTGCATGCACATCTCTCCTGTTCTTCAGCAGCTGTGCAGTGTCCTCCAGCACATGGAATAGAGCCTTGGAAAATGCTGGAATTGAGACCAATGATAGAACCTCCTGTCCAGAAACACCTCAGTGCTTAATTCCTGTGCTGAAGGGTGACACTGGAGCCCTCCCATTAATTGAGATATTAACTATTCTTCATCCTGGTCAAGAAATGCCACTTGTGCCATCCTGCCCTGGCTCCATACTCAGTGATTTCTGCCCATTTCCTGTAGACCAGCAGGGTAGAGTTGCCAGGATTGTCACTGGGACCATCAAGGTGACACTGCTAAGACAGCAGAGTCATTGCTGAGTCTCTCTGCCTGCCTTTCTTGTCCTGGGTTCTCTGCTGTCCTGCTGGAATTGTGAGAGACCCTCTGGCACACATGCAGGGACTGGGGATTTGTGTGTTCCTCTTGCCAGATGATTTCTGGTTGAAACTGCCTGCAAAACACCAAGCCAATTTTTTAATGCCTTTTGCAATTGCAATTATTTTAGTCCCTGAAATATTTCAACTCTGCAGACAAACATATATGGAAATTATAGAATATTCTAACACAGAGTGTCCTGTCACATGTCCTATGTGTGTGGTCAGAGAAGTGGAAGCAGAGCATTCCCAATATCTCAGGAGTAGTGAGTCCATCTGGACAGTGTCACTTTGTGAAGGAGACCAAAATTAATCTGTTAAATGCCCTTAAATCCTGCAAATAATCTATAAAATGGCCAAAGACTGATAAAACCAGGTCTCCTGTGTACAGCAGGCACTGCCACGTTCCAGAGTCCTCTCAGAGCCAGCAGTGGGGCTGAGCTCAGTGCTGGGGGCAGGTTTGTGCTCCCTGAGGCTCTGACTCAAAGGCTCTGAATTTGGCTGACAAGGAAGTGCTGGAGGCTGTGAGCTGTTGGGTTTGCTCTGACTGGGTGCATCATCCAGCTGCTGAGTAATGTCTTTGGATCAGCTTTAAAGGTGATAATAAACCAAGTAACTGCAGCTATGGGGCACCATTAGAGCCCCTGGTGAGAGCTGGCACAAAGGAAGCCAGCCTGGTGCCTGCCTCCTCCCCATGCCTGAACAAGCTTAGCTCAAAGGCCATTCTTCTGTTTACAGAATGTTGATGATTTCTGTTTTGAACCTTAAAAACAGTTCTGCTTGTTTCAACAGGTTCCCATTTCATTTGTGGACCGTGTCTATGGAGAATCCAAACTGGGAGGCAATGAAATTGTCTCCTTCTTAAAGGGGCTCTTGACCTTGTTTGCCACAACCTGAGAGTTCATCCCAAAGTAACTTTTCCAGGCAAACATTCTCTGACATCTGTGTAGATGCTGGAATGTAATAGCAAAAGCTTGGTAATTTGTGTGCTGACCAGAAGACCTGCTAGAACCTAACAGTTAGACAGCCATCAACAGTAAATCAAATGTTCTGCAGCCCAGAATGCTCCTTCCTACAGAAAAGAACTGTCTGTTAAACTGAAAATTAATAAAGGCTAATGCTTTTCTATTTTTTTAAAGATAATTAAGTCTTAATAAAGAACACAAAGCTCAGTGATCCTTTGCATTTGGAAATGAATCATTATTCAGCAGAAGCTAAGGATGATTTTGAAATAAAGATGAGCAAGGATAAAAAAAAGCTGGAATGTGTCCTGCCTTTGTTCTGTGGTTTGTAGATATTAATCTAAATAGATACTAATGAGTGTCCTTTCTTTGCCCAGCACATGTACATGTGTCATGGAGCAGCTACAGAGAACTGCTCGTGGCTGGGGCAGTTTAAGAGGAAATCAGAGTTTGTGCCTAGAGTGGAAAGAAGGAATATTCTTTGGAATGGAAAGGGGACCATGTGTGTGGAATAATTGTGGATTCTGCTTGTCCAGAAGCAGCTGAGTCCCTGTGCCTACCCTGTTTAGAAACTAAACATGTTCACAGTGTGAAATGGGGCCTCACCAGGTGGAGGGGAACAGGAGACCCCGTTCACTGCAGGGAAGAGATTTCATTTTTTCTTTATGTCAGGTAAGAGTTTCCAAAGCGAGGTCTGTATTTGCTCCAGCTCCTGAGGAAGGAAGGACAAACAGCAATACAAGTTTGTTTCATGGTTTGATAGAGCAGAACTCAAAAATGATGAAGTTCTTGCAATCAAATGTGCATTTGGGAGGAAGATGAGATTACTCTGATAATGGCTTTATATATCTATATGAAAAATATGTTCTATATTTTTTTGAGGATACCTGTGGAGTTTGTGGATACTTGTATCAGAAAATTAATGGTGTGACAAGAGAAGCAACAGATGTCCTAAAAATGCTGCCTATTTGGCTGATGTTTGTCTGCATTCCTTTAGCACACTAGATGCAGTTGTTAATGTTAGAAAAAAATTTAGAAAGTGTGTAGATAAATGATAAATTTGTATTTCAGAGTCATCACATTGATAAAAATAAATAAAACTCCCAATAAAGGTTATTTTCTAGTGGACTGCTTTAGAGCTATTCCTCTGTTCTCTAGTGGAGCTGTACAGATTCTGATAGTTTCTCCTTTGCTCACTGTCCAAAGCAAATGTTTCAGATATAATTTGCTTTAAAATAATAAAAGATGTAGCTGCAGGTTTTGAATCCACATGTAACTGGATCACAGTGACTGAACTGTACATTTTGTGACATTTGCCTGTACTTTTTCAGAAAATTACACATAATTTCATTTGCTGCAGACTAATCAGAGCAATAATATACACACAGATACATCTCTGGATTCAAGGGCCAGTGAAGTCTGCAGTAAATAGGTTTTACCTATTTATGTCTCATTGGGAGGTTTCATAGCAAAAAGCATTATTTTAAGTTAAAAATAGTTACAGAGTTTTTAATGACAGTGAGGGTTTAGGTGTTTATTTAAATTTGCATAATGCTGATCATTTGCTAGAATGCAAATTAAGCCTCAAGAAGTTCATCTTTTCCTCATTTTTATGTAGGGATATATAACTGAAGTCCAGCATATGAATTATTCATCATCTTACTGCTGTGAATTAGGGTTTAGCTTTTACAAGGTCCATAGCTACTTTTTAATTATGAAAATTACCTGGTAAAATTCCTTCATTTATTGATGAGATCATGTTTGGAGGAAGGTGCTTTCACATATCAATTAGGGTGTAATACAGGAGTATTTTGTGTGCTGCAGGTGTGAAAGCTTGAAATGTGACAGGGTTTTAGGTAAATAAGGGAAATTTCTCACTAGGCTTAAAGGTAATGGATTTATCAGAAAAAAAGTGCTGTAAAGAAACAAACCCAAGAGCTCCGTGGCATCAGGACATGAGCAAACACCACAACAGTGCCTGAGAGAAGAAAATCTGGTCTCCTGCACCCACCTGCTTGTGAAAGGAACTGATCCGTGGATCCCATGGACAGGGGCAGCATTAGGAACTTCCAGGTCTTCCTGCCTCAGTAGGGTGTGCAAACTCACACTCAGTTCACCACACACCCCATGGAAAGCATTTGGCTTTTCCTAGCAAAAGAAAGCCTTGTGAGCCTGCTGTTCCCAAAACATTAGAAACAGACTAGAGTGGAACAGCCCTTCTGTAATCTTTGGAGATCAGGTGCTTGGAACTCCATATAATGTCTTAAATATTCATGTACTGGGGATTTATATAGTGGCATTTTAATTCTCAGTTCCTTAACACCATTGCAATACTCTCCTTGCCTTGTTTTGGCCACCACAAAACACTGACTTGACATTTACTGAGAATTTTTCATTTTATGTCCTTGGCTTTACAGTTCCACATAAATCAGCTTTTCTTAATTACATCCATATTCATTTCCTATGAAGGCACAAATACTTTGCTAATGCACTTTCTCTATTATACTTTCTCAGGAATCTGTGTCTGCAAGCACTCAATCATCTGGCAGGAGCAGGAGCTTTAATTGCTTCCTGGCTCCCAGGGCTGGAGCTGGTCAGGCACGTTTAACGCAGGGGGCAGAAGGTAACTCACGTTTGCAGCAGTGCCTGCCCTGTCCCTGAGCAGATTTGGGGGGTCATGCACCAGGCCCAGCAGTCCAGTCCCTCTGACCCAGACCAGCAGGATGCTGGAGCTGGGACAACCACTGGGACCCTCAGGCCTGGCTTATTTATCTGCTGGAATGTCAATCCAGAGTCAGTCCTAGACCCCTGGCAGCTCTCTTTGGTGAGGATTTGTCTGCTCTGAGGTTCAGGGGAGTCAGCTTCACTTTTGCTTTGGGGTTTTGACAAAATCTGAGGCTTTAACTTCAGCCTGCAACAGATGCACCTCACTGCCAATATAAACACTATAATCAAACAGATTTTCCAGTGGACTGTGCAGAAATCCAACTGCAAGGCTCCACAACCTTCTGCATATCAACAGTAAAAAATAATGATGACTAATCAATAATATTTATTTGAGGGTCTATCAGGATCCCAAGTACAAGCCTGGAGTGAAATCTTGGCACACAGGAATTCAGTGCCAGATTGCCTGCTGAGCTCAGTGCAGGGATGACTGCAGCGACAGATTTCAGTGGCTGGCATTCCAGAGCTGAGGCAAACGCCAGTACAGGATCAGCAGGAATGGGGGTGTGCACAGGACAGCACTGCTTACCACACTCTTCCTTGGTCTGGAGCACACCACCTCCCCCGGGCCGTGCTGCAGAAGACATGGGCAAAGAAGGGCACTCCTGCCAAGCACAGAACCGCTGAGCATCGTTTCCTCCTCCGTTCCTGCCACATCTCACCCTCTCTCTCCAGGCATTGTGGCAATTAACACCTTTCTAACAGTCTGATTGTTACTGCTCAGGGGGAAATATATTGGAACTGCAGAAAGAAAACCGAATTGCAAGTTTTAATCCAAAACTCGATCTGAAAACTCAGCCACTGAGAGGGATTTCAACAGAGCAAAGAGCATAAAATGGGAAGTTATCCCTGCAAGGTGGCTGCACTGACTGTTCAGCAGGAACTGGCACCAATGCTGCCAGGAGATGAAGTGTCTGAGCAGCACAGGAGCTGTTGGCTCAAAGATCATTGTGAGACCCGTGGTCTAAGTGCTGATTAACTTACTTGTATTTATTATATAATGAGTTATGTTGCGTGTGAAACCATCAATAGTTGTCTTAATTATTCTGTATTTGAATAAACCCCAAGCATGACACTGCTCCTGAACTAATACTGGGATGAATCTGGGCACAGTTTTGACCTGAAGCAGCAGCACAACACATGCAATTAAACCTATTCAGCTTGGGAGTGCTAATTGTCTCCCCTCTGGTGTGCAGTGTTTAGTCTCTTACAATGCAGTGATTTTACTGATTTTTCCAGAGGCTGTATTGTGAGAAACAATACCCACTTCTGTAATAGAAAAAGTGTATTAAGACTATTACCATCAACTTCTGTTTCATTTTGTTCACTCTGTACACACAAGAGAAAAATTATGTCAAGACTCCTTTTCTCCTTCTTCCCCACAGCTTGAATTTTAGCTTTACCATCAATCTTTCCACACAAACTTTGTAAATTCTCATCTTTCTTCCCCAGCTCTGTTGACAGCTGTCACACTGAGCAAACCACCACGAGAACCCTCCTGAGCTGAATGAGAACAAGCTCTTGCCCATCATTCAGGACTGCTTTCACACCCACTCTCATCCTCCCCCCTGCTTTTCCAGCCCTTTCATTGCAGACTTTACCCCAAAGCAGGAAGTGCCCCCCTTCTGCTCCAGCTTCTGCTCCCTCCTGCTCTCTCCCTCACCCTAAAAACCTTCATCCGCATCACCCCTCCTGACACTCTTCTTTCTGTCTGGGTCTAATTTCATCTCCTCCCATGCCAAATTCTACTTTCTAAACTCTTCACAAATGGTTTTCCATACTGTAATTATGGACTGAGTACCAACATCGTGGCTGGAAATATTCCCAGCTGGGAACTCCTTGATATTGCAGCTCTTGGGGAACTCTCCACCTCTGTCTCCAGCCCAGCCTTATCTTACCTTATCTGCTGGTAAGCATCTCCAGACACAAATTTCCTTTCACTCACTCCCAGAATTCAGGACAAGGAATGATGCCCAATGTTCAGTTCTCCAGTCTGGATCCCAACTCTTTGTGTTTTGCACAGATCTTCCTGTTGTGTTCCCTCCCTTAAATATCTATCAAATATGATTTCTGTGTCCCACTACACTCAGTTCCTCCAACCTTCAGACACTTCCCAAATCCAGCCCTTGGAGTGGAAGGTCTGTGGGTTGTTTTTCTGGAGCTGTTGTACTTTTTGTATTAAGTGATGGCTAAAAAGTGGTCAGTGGTAAGGCATAAACAAAACTGTGGAAATAGGAAGGTGCTCAGGTTGGGGCTGTGTATTTCAGGCAGGAGCAGACTGGCTCAAGCAGCCATGAAATTAATTGAGAGTTTCTGAGCATGGCCGTGAATAGCAAGATTCTGAAATGTTTTCCAACATATTTCAATAATTGTGCCATCAAAGAAAAAATGTCTGCTCTTGGAGAGCAAAATGATGTTGTTATAAGAACACCAAACCAGCTCTCTTTGCTTTCCTTCCTTGAGACAGATTCTACACATCTCAGAGAAGTCTCCAAGTACCTCAGTTCTAGGAGCTCTTTAATGCCAAAGCACCAGCTTTGGTTTTGAAGTTGTGTGTATTTCCTGTTTTTTTTAAATTTACATTTCCATGTAAAAGGACTCTGTGACTTCCTAACTCTAATCACCACTGATGTGAAGATGCCATGGAAGCACCCAGTGAAATCCAGGTGTGACTTGCAGTGACAAGCAGAGGATTTTTATGTCCCACTGAGGAAGAAGTCTCAAAGCAGCCTCAGAGACACAATAAAATGGCACTAAATTCTTCCTAAAATCTATTTCAGTGAACTGTGATAAACAGCATGTACTCATTGTCAGGACACCAGTCATTGAAAATGCAGGAGATCCTTGAGTTACATGAAGTCTAAAGAACTGGTGACAACTTTTCTCTGCTTCTATACTTGAGGCAAGGAATCCAGTGGACTTTCCTTTCTTGTGAGGCTGAACTCGTGTGTCACTGAACCAGAAAGGGTGTGAATGCTGAGCGTGGAGGGAATTACACTCTACTGCATCCTCCAGGTGCTTGTGTCCTTCTGAAGTAACAAAAGCCATCGATCCCTTTCACTCCTAGAGGGTTTTCCTGCTGTGCTACAGAATTCGCCCTCCTTGGTTGAAGAGATCTTGAGCAGTGTCCCGACCCACAAGGAAGAATCACAGGTGGGGTCTTGTCCTGCTCCAATGTTCCTGCTGCAAAAGGGGACATCGAGTGTCTCTGCACAGGGGGGTGTGAGCACACACACAGCTCACCAGAAGGATCACAGCCCCACCTCTGGGTGCTGGCATGCCTTCAGTGTTAACCCAAAATGTGAAGGCACATGGAGGGATTCTTGGGGCTCCCCTGTGCAGGGCCAGGAGTTGGACCCCGTGGTCCTGCTGGGTGCTGTCCAGCTCAGTGCATTCTGTGGTTCTGGGATGAATTCCGACTGCAGAGCGTGGCAGAGTGTAAATCACACAGGTGCTGTGTCACCCCACAGAACTCCCTGACCAGTGCCACGCTCCCAGGCCACGGCGGGTTTGGCAGAGGGTGCCCCAGCGAGGCTCCCGCAGGGACACGGCCTCACCCGCCGCCTCCTTCCCTGCCCGGGGCTGGGGCCCTGCCAGGCGGGCCGGGCTGCGACGGGCACAGCCCCGGAGCCAGCGGCTCCTCGGGGGCTCCAGCAGGGCCATCCCGGAGCACGCGGCACAGGAATGTGCCCAACTCTTCTGGAATGAGACTCCACGTCCTCTCTGGTCTCTGCTCAGTGCTCAGTCACCATCCAGGGAAGTTCTGCCTCCTGCACAAGGGGAAATTCCTGGGACCAGCCCCTGCCCGCTGCTCTGGTGCCACTGCTGGGCC
>VZRX01002445.1:8934-21464 GCA_013398075.1 Notiomystis cincta
GTATTATTATTATTATTATTATTATTATTTATTATTATTATTATTATTATTATTTTGGTTGGTTGGTTTTGTTGTTTGGTTTTTTGCTTGTTTGCTTTGGGGTTTTTGATTTATTTTTGTTTACTTTGGTTTGGTTTGGTTTCGGTTTTGGTTTTTTTATTTTAATTTTTTTATTCTAGAGGTTATCCACTGATGTATTGAGGCTGTATTTTCTAACACGAAGCCCATTTTAATTATGTGAAGACTCTACCACACAGGGAATTACATGCCAATTTCCATCTTAGCAGGGTAACTGTAAATGATGAACTTTATGATTTAACTGCCCAGCAAATCAGATGGATTTCTTCTGCGTTAAAGCATGCTTTCATGTGTAAGCACCAGCTAAGTATTTGCAGATAATATTTCCTGGCTGATATTTATGAGTACTTTTCACTTCTTGAAGCTTTAAAAAATTTTCCTAGCACAAGAATGTTGACAGTAATAAAAAATGTAACTTCTGCAACTCAGTTTCCTTGCAATATGAAACACTGGAATTTGAGAACTCCACATTAAGATATACTTTGTGATTATGAAGGGAAAGTTATTGTAAGCACAGGTGAAGCTGTAAGTTTCTGTCTTCTCTAATTCACTAGAAAATGTGCCTTCCTTGATTTTAGGAAACAAAATGCACTGCACTCTCTGGAGAAAATGTGGAAGAAGCTGAACAACCCAGTGATATAGAAGAAGGAGGATTAGATCTCACTGTGTCACTCAAACCTGTCAGTTTCTACATTGGGGACAAAAAGGAAATGCTTCAACAGTGTTTCTGTGTCATAGGGGAGAAGAAACTACAGAAGATGCTGCCTGATACTTTAAAGGTACCGAAATACACTTACCATTTATATACTTACTATGATCTTGAATGCTTGCAGAACAAAGAATACTTATCTCTCAAGCCCAGTGCATTTACATTTTTAAAGCTGCCTGTATATTTCTCAACTAAAGAAGTTTCTATGAAGTCAAGTGCCTTTCTCAAGTAATCTCCCTGTCATGTGTCTGGAAGTGAGACTTTTTAAAGATTTGCTGCAGGTATTCCAGGTTACTCCTTTTGCTACTGCTCGGCCATTTCTGAACTTCAGGTTTATATTTAGACTGTCCCTCTGTACTAGTTGGTTAAATGCAAAAGGATTTTCATGACTGTGAGGAGTAAATTCAGTAGTGTTGTTCACTAATTAATATGCTGATTTGTAACTAAAATACTGATTTCCGTTTGTGTCAACTGATTTTCTTTGTATGGTATTAAAGCAATGTCTGAGATAAGAAAATAAAGCCCATTCTTCATAAACAGTTTCTGAAGTTGTAACTCCTGTGGACTAAAGCTGGAGTTCTACTGGCTTAGAGCATATGCCTTTTGAGTCTTGTAAATAGTAGGACTTAGTAAAAATAAATTAGGCTAGCAGCCAGTACAGAAGAAAAGGCTGCAGGTGAAATGTCTGTGTAATGTTTCTTAGTAGTTGTAAATTCCTTGTCTTTAATTTTTATCTTAATGAGTTGTATTATTAATATAAGCGAGGCAGGGTTTCTTCATTTTAAACACATAGTAAATTGCACACAGGCTCACCCATTTCTCATCCCTGGCAGAAAAAAAGAGGTTGAGAAGGTGGAAGGAAAGACATTACTGAGTTCATAGGGAAATTGCCTGATAGTGTAGATCCAAATTTAGGGTAGGACTGTGAGTGTTACAACCTGCTTAGTTTTTTTTTTTACAACCTCTTAATTTTGATACTTTTACATGATATCATGGCTCATTTGAAAATGTGAAATTAGCACTGCATGTCACCAAGAGGTATGAGATGTGAAGGTGACTGGAATACCAATAAAATCTGTGGCCAATGTTTGGTATGTACCTAGCATGAGAAATGGATTTCAGTTCACCTAATTTCTTTATTTTCTGTGTTGTGATACGCAACTGTTGGTGTGTTGTCAATAGCATTATTTTCTCCAGTTTGTGAACTTGGATTCAACAGTTGCCTCTGGTCTTTTAAGCTCAATTACATAACCCAGCTTCCCCCAAATGATGGAGAATTAGGAATAACCAAGTCTGCCATTGTTTGCTATTTCATGCTTCACACATACTGTCTGGTGTTTCTGGTGCTCAGTGTTGCAGCTGCAGTATAAACTCCCAAGCCATAGGTCAAGTAACTGATAGTGTGTATTGCTTAATTTTTCAGACAAAACCCACACAATATGCTATTTCTTGTAGCTGTCAAAACAGAAGCACCTGGTTTTCTACAGAAGTTGCATCAATGCAGATCAGAATATGGGAGAGGTTTTAATCCAATTTAACTCTTCATTACAGTTGGACTACTCATTACATTTTAAATTACTCTCTTCTCAGAAACTTTCAGTAGCTTGTGGTCTGTCTTATCTGTCTTCTTAGAGCTGTTCCATGGAGGAAATCAAAAGACTTTGCATGGAGCAGTTGGAGCTGTTATCTGAAAAAAAACTGTTGAAGATACTTGAAGGTAGGAATGAAACTTTTAGACTCCCCTGTAGACCAGAGAATAGTCTGCCTCAAACGGATTTGCACTCTTTCTAGCTACTTAAATATATATGTATATATACAGACACGTACTAGTGAGTATATATTGGTGTGTACATAATCCCTCAGTTCCACCAGGGCACACAGTTCATGTACTTTGATTAAGGATATGACATGCCAGCTTTTCACAGCCTTATTGCACTTGAACTTGATGTTTAAGGGATATAGAACTTACTTGTAAACATATTGTTGTCTTCTCAGCAAAGTGAAACTCTTAGAGTCTGAGTGCTCCAGAGTATCTTGCTGTTAATTCTGTACTTTATTTTTTGCAGCCATACTGTTACACTAAAAATAGTTGATCAGGTTTTTTGTAATCCAGTATAAATGTATATGTAGCTAACAGAAGACTCACAAATAAGGATTTTGGTTTTGACTAAGTTTAATTTTAGAACTTATGCTTTAACTGGGAAAAATCCTCTTCTGCTGATTGCAATAGAGTTAATAATTAAGAGTAAACCTAAGTATTAATTATATCACTTTCCTAAATTTTATGTTTGAAACTGTGTATATCTAGGCAAGATTGGAGCTGATTCTGATACTGACGAGGAGGCAGATGGAGGAGACAAGACTGGAGGTGATTCAGTCAGTCAGTGAGTAAAAGACAAAACACTTAAACTTAATTTAAGGAGACTGAACAATTAGAGATTTTTCATGATAAATGATCAAATATATACCATTGAAAGATCCAATTGCTATATCCTTAATTAATTACTCTAGCTGAATGACAATGAACTGTGACTACTAGCAAGCACTAAACTTACAAACATGACTTTGTCACTTTGTGACATTAAGTGTGTCTTCAGCACATAACTGGGTTCATAGTGACATACCCCCCATCAGGTGAGTTGTGGTAGTTAAACATTCACACTTGTGTCCTGCAACAAAAATGCTGTGATTTAGGTTAACTGTCTGCATGAGCTAAAGCAGTAAACTCTCCCCCTTAGGTCAGCAAATTGTTTAAGTGCATTTTCAGTTCAGCTGAGATCTATCCTTTCTCTTCGACTTTCATTCTGATCCTTCTTTCCTGTCCCAGTTGAAGGAGCACTGACACTCAACTCACTTGTTCAATGTACTCTGTTCAAAGGGATGCTACAGAATGTAGAGTTTCAAGAACAGAGGCTTCTGGTTTCTTGCTCTTATATTGGTATCTGTCAGTTTAGTAAAAGACAGCATGTTTTAACCTTTTCTTAAAATGCTTGTCTGGTTTTTAAAGACTGTTTTCTTTGTCAGGAGTTCACCCATTTGATAGTTTCTATGGAAGTAGTGAGGGGAAAAAGAAAGTGACTAGTTATCACACACAACGCATCAAATTTAGTGAGGGTAACTTGTTTCTAGAAGACTAATAAACTTTCATGTTTTCAATACTGATCTGATTACATCTGGCCTACAGATTCAGGACATGCTTAATAAACCTAAGACAGTACAAGACAGTGTACCAGAGATGGGCAGATTAAAGTAACCTCCTGATTTAGTTAGTTAATATAAATCTCCTAAATAAGAACAAATGGATGAGAAAGATAGTAATGGTAATCCAACTTTCACATTCTGGTCAGTATTTTTCTTTAGCAGAGACCTGGTTTCTCATCCTGTCTTTGATTCAAAACAAACTATGAAATTATTGCATAAATTAATTTTCTTTGATCACTGCTCATGATACAAATATACTAGAAAATGCAGTGATACAAAATTACATTTATTTTTTTTCCTTTTGATACAGGTTTAATACACTTTGACACTTTCTTCTATGGTTCTATTTGGAGCCCATTGTTAATGTATCCCTCTGTGCTATTTGTTGCCTATCTTTTCTGTGAATGGGGTCAGCGTTAGTCAAATTTAAAAGCTAGTTTTCTTATTTTGGACATTGCCTTCTGCTGGCTGTTTAAAAAAGCAGATAGAAAAATTAAAAACCTACGAAATACACTAAATATTGGGTCTCTTTATGTAGAGCAGTCTCTGTTAAATGATTGATAATTCGACAGTGAACTTCTAAATAGAATGAGAAGACAGACATGCTGGCTAAATAAACCCTAAAAAATACCCTAGGATTTTGATTCCCAGAGGAATTATATGCTGTGGTTTTTTGTTCTAGGTTTTTGTTTAAGGCCTAACTCACAAGTTATTTACTATTGCAGAACATGTGAAATGTTCTGTATCTCCATGATGTATGGCATGAGTAGTGCTGCTGGATTTCAGTAAGGTTGGTCTGTATCTGCAAGATGTTTCAAAGCTACTGTTGAGATGTGTATTTATGATCCTTCGATACAGCAGATTGGGTAAATTCTTGCTTATATGGAAATTATTTGAGCTGATAAAAATGTAAAAAGAGGAGACTAATGAATAAAGCTACAAAATAAGAAAAAACAGAATTTAACACTTTTTAGCTAGTGGATATCTGAAGACACTTAACATTTTTCCCTTATCAACTAGGAAGGTTTCAGTAACTGATAGTAAAATCAGAAGAAATTGTTTTTAAAAAAAGGTAAAAGAAACTGAGAGATGTTGGTCATAGTTTTAGAGTAGATTGCTTCCTTTGACAAACAATGGTTGAGGTTCCCCTTGTTCTTGTATCTGTATCTTAATAGTTTAGGGTTTCAGACCCTTCAAAACTGGGCAGGCAAGAATAGGATGTTTTAGGAATTGTGGATTTTCTTCTCCCTTTCAAAAACAGCATTCTGCATAGGTAGGTGCCATCTGAGCACCTTAGCTCAACAGTTCAGCTGTGTGCTAGCATTAAAAAAAGAAAACAGAAAAGCTGTTTGGATGATAGAAAAATAAAGGGACAGGAGGAAATGAGGAGAATTAAGACTTAGGTTAATCTTGAGGTCCAGTGCTCAGTAAGTAGATCAATACGATGCTTTTACAAATGTAAGCAGTCACAAGTTCTTTTTACTAATTAGGTCTACTCTTTGGGCTTCAGATCAGCTTCCTTATAACCTGTGTGTAAATAATTATAAATGCAAGTTTTCAAAACTTCAGAAAACTGTGTAAGTCAACCACCGGAGAGGCTCAAGGTGCAACTGTGAAAAAATAGTGAAAACTGCATTGCTAAGACAAGCAAGCATTATTTGTACTCATTAATTATAATTATAATCTGGGTTTCAATAGGTGAATTTCTTTGCTCTGGGAATAGAAAAAACTTTTCATAACAAAAGAAGTCAGTTTCTCCATTTATATTATCACTGTTAGTTCTTCCTTGATTGTTTTCATTATATATGGCTTTCCTGTGAATGACTTTTTCTTTTATAGCTTTTTTATATTAGAAATGTAAATGTGGAAAGGGAAAAAGTGAATAGCAAGTTGTACTCTAATCAAAAATGTTTTAACTGATTTGAAACATCACTTTGTTTCTTTCATTATTGTCCTTAAAAAAAAATAAATTCAACAAACATGCCTTCAGCAATCTGCATGTATTAATAGAAATCCAGAAAGCTTGAATCAGTACATCTAAAGAAATTTCAGATTAAGTAAGCGGATGACTCTCTGTCTCTAAAGACGTGTTTCCTGTCTGTACCAGCTAAAAGTAGCAAGGCTTCTGGGAAGTTTCTCCAGGTACAGGAAAGTTCTCCAGGAAAGTTGCAAAATTCAGATCTTTATCTGAAGCTTTTAGATAGTATCACATCTAGTTGTAAATTGAATCTTTTTTGTTTTTTGCAAATATCCTCATTCTGTTACCAGAAATGGAAGTCCTGAGGCTTTTCCTAAATTTCAACTATGTAAAAGCTTCACATGCTTACATTAGGAGGTAAAACATTTGCTCTTTTTATTTTGTCACCAGCTTGTTCTGTGTTAACCACTAGAAATCCTGCAATTACCATGCAGAAGAAATGAAGAAGCAGGACTTATGTTTGCCAGTAACTGGAAGATGCTGTTGCAATAGATATATTTTGTTACTTGTAAGCTTTTGTAGGTTTTTGAATATGCAGTTCTCAGATTTTTGTTGCTGTTTCAGTGTTATTATCTGCAATGGAATAATGTTAAACCAAGAGAATTACTGTATACAAAGCCTCCAACTAAACATTTAATTGAGAGCCAAATAATATCTTGCAAAACCAACCAGGCATTCTTCCCATCTCATTCAAGTGATGTTAGCATGTCCTTGAGCAATTTCTTTTCTTTTACCTGAATTGACTCTTCAAACATCTTCCAGCAGAAAGAGTGAAATTAAGTTATATGCTGTAGTAGTAAAACATTATTAAAAGAACAAGCATTCTATTATCATTATAATGGTCAATGTTCACATTGGTCTGAGTAAATGATCTTTTGCCTTCAAAATCTTAATGAGATTGTTTTTTTCACGGAGTTAAAATTTGCAGTTTAATATTTTCTCTTTCAAGAATTTATGGGCTTTTTACTACTTTACAGTCAAAACTGCAGTTTTGGCTTGTTTTCTTTTGAGAAGGTTGGCAGTTTAAAGTTTTGCCTTGTTATAATGTGTTGTGCTCGTGGATACTGGGCTATTCACAAGCATGCCATTGCCATCTGATATTTACCCCTGTAGGACAATTTGGTTATTTTCAGCATTTGGAATCACTGTAACAACAGGCTACATGAATCACTGAACAGATACTTTAGCATTTGGCTAATTTGATTCACTGCCTTCTGTTCTTGTGGTGTCCTCAAACTTCACCTGTAACAGCACTGATGGACTTTTCATAGCTCATTAAACTATTTGATTAGCATCTGTCTTTTGAGATACCTTCTTGAGAAGCATGACTTTGTAAGGACTTTTTTCCCTTTTGTTTTTTTAACTTGCTACTCACTGCTTGCTAATTATTTTAGTTCTCATTTGTCATTGAAAACTATCCTTGAAACAAAAATTTGCAAGGATCTTTGAAGGACTTGGTTGTAGAAATGTTTTTTAAACCCGTAATTAAGTTGCAAAGGCAAATTTTAACTCCGGAGGGTACATCATGTCGAAAATAACAGAGGTCCTGATCTCAAGTCTCACTGAGATTTAGATGAATGATACTTTTCCTTCTGGCCTCCAACCCCAGTTACCACTGAAACCTGGTATCCCCACCACCAGTATTGCAGAGCTACTGTCTTAATCCTTACCCATCTGCTCCTCTGCCAGTACCTTTTCCTAACGTTTTTCTCCTAATATTTTTACCCCACTTTGCATAATCTACTGGAGTTGGGTACCAAATCACCCTCAAACCCAGAGATCTTTGAGAGCTGTTTAAATTCTTCTAGCAAATTGTCTACAGAAACCAAATGTGTGAGCCCAGTTAACCATTACACTAGTGTGGTGTATGGCAAAATGAAATGCATGCTCTACATAAAATAAGGTAAATTTAAAATTACAGCATTTGTTGTCAACAAATTGTAAGTGTAGTTAGCTTCTTTCTGCTGGAAAGATCATACTGTGAAAATGTTAGTCTTTAAAAAAAAATAAATTTAAAAGGCTGAGTTTACTGCTTGCAAGTCAGACTTTGAATTTAGCTGTGATCTTGAGGGAGAGAGATGTTTAAAGGCTGACAAAAGGGATAAACTCCAAATTCCTATTGTCACTTACCAGCATAGCATGAAAGAAGAGAGTATTAAATTTGTATCATGTCCCTTAATTTTAGAATAATGTATCTTCTGCTCCCGTTGTTTGAAGACATGGTATTGTGCTACCCTTTCTTAAATGTATACCACAGTACAGATAATTAGGGAGAAAATATCTTTCACTTGCAAACACATAAAACAAGCCAAAGAAGTTAAAAGCCATACTGAACAGTGAACTTAAAATGCATCTGTTGGGCCAGTAGATGGTGCAAAATGCCTATCTATGAAACAAAGTCATGAAGGTTCACCAGCATTGCAGTTCAGTCCAATCAATTCTGAGAGAGTAAAACATGCTGTAAAAGTACTTCTGTGTCCTAAAAATTTTGTTGCTGATAGTAGGTTGTTTTTAAAGGAATGTGGGTTTGCTGTAATTATTGTTAAAGTTAAGGCATCGGGAGGAAACTTACAAGTTTCAGTATGTGATTTTTTAAAAGTTGCCGATTTCTTTTTACATGGCTGTTAAGGTGGTTGTGGATGATTTCACAGCCGATGTTTGAACTATAGAGGTCACTGAGTTTTCTGTCAAAGAGATGATTACAATTCCTCATCAGACATCAAGGTGATACCAGAGTTGTGATAGCTATTGTCTGGATATTACTGGTGTAAGATCAGGCTTTTTCAAGTGCCAGTTTGCTGTTCACTGCAGACATGACTACTGAGTTCAAAATTATGAAGTATGTGTGTGAAGGAGGATAGGATAGGGACAGGGGCAGCCTAAGCAGCTTCTGCTCTTAGTGATGATCAGGGTATATCGCAACCTAATTTTGGTCAAGAGTTAAGTATCTAAATATGACAAATTGTTAGGAGTTGCTTTAAAAACAAAAACAAAAAAAAGCCAAAAAACCAGGTGGTTCCATCCACATCTGCTGACCAGTAGCTGGTCCGAAATCCACATCTCCCCCCAGCTGTGGGCGCACAGGCCCACAAAGTTTCTGTCCTTGCTGCAGTTGCTGCTCAGACCTCCTTGTGCATGAAGGCCTGTGATTGTCCCCAGTAGCTGATGGTGTTAATCTCTGAGGTATCTGATGCTCTATTATGGTCCTTCAGTTTGCCTACTTGGAGAACCTGGTCTGGTTTTGGAATTTGGCATCTGATTTTACCTTAGTCCCACCTCTCATCCTGCTTGTTGTCTGGACTAGCTTGAGGTTTGCCGGTGAATATAAGCATCTGCTTACAGCTGCATGACGTTGAAAAACCTGGAGAAAATGTTCATTTTTCATTCTGTCTGGTTCCTGGCAGCACAGTCCTGCAGGCCCTTCCGACCTGTGGTCCCCTTTGCAGTCTCTGGTACACGTGTGTGGGTGTATTTAGATTATTGTCATCTCATTTGGAAAAAGAGTTAAGTGTAGCCATGTCGTTCAGTAAATAGGCTGGCATCCACATCCAGGGCTTTACTAGGCAAGTGTATTGACCTGTTTATTCTCCTTAATGAATCATTGCATGATAATTTACACATTTGTGTTCCAATGGGTAAAAAAAGTGGGAGAAAAAGGAGAGTCTGTTGATGTAGCCTTTGCCACTTCAGAAAAGGAAACAGAAATGAAAATAACTGCCTCTCAGACCACGATGGCTAGAAATATGGTGTTCCTCTTCCTGATAAAAGCATTGGACACATGGAAAGTACCCAGCTTGTAGAGCATGGGGAGAATAGATCTGTGTTCAATTTCAGGAAAATCCTAAAGACTACTACTGAAGAACAGGTTGTTAGTCATTATATTTACATCTGTGATACCAATATACTGCTTCCTTTTTATAGTGTTGTTAAGCTCCCATGGGCAGGAGAGCTGCATTGATTCCATATTAATATGGATGAAACCAATGCCAGCATTCAGTTTAGGAATTTGGCAATTCTGTTGTCAAAATGCTCACCAGATGTGGCAACTGAACTCTTCCTGTGATTCTAGATCCTTCCACCTGTGCCCTTGCTGTATATTTTATCTTTTTTTCACAGTTTGTGTAACTAGTATGTGTGAAGTATGTGAAGAACATTACCATTACACTGAAGTGTCTCTTCCTTACCTTTGTGTAAACTGTTGAAACCCTACACGTCACAAGGGTAGAAATCTTTAAATAGGAGAAATAGAGAAATGTAGTTACTGAATACATTGTAATAGCTGAGGTGTAAACAGTTTAATTTTGAAAAGTATCCCTTTGTGAAACAAGAACATTGTGGTTTAGGAGAGGTTGGTGATGGGCTGATGATAATTTCATGAAAATATCTTTTTACTTTCAAAATGAGACAGTAAATAGTATTTGAGTGCAGCAGAAACATTTGTTTTCCCAAACCATTTAATTATGTGACAATTTATTTTGAGTTTTACAGAAAAGCTCCTAATATGAGGAGCTTTTCCTTTATAACTACTCAGCTGTGGTTCCTCAGTTATAGCCATTGAGGATTGTTACTCTGAAAGGCAAGGATGTAGTGGAAAAATTGCTTTATCCTCATGTATCATAGGGCAAAACAGAAAAAATTCATTTTTGAGTGCTCAGATTAACTATCTGTGTATTCCTTCTGCCTTTATTCCTACTATGGCTGGCTTATTGGCCTACAACCTCATAATTTTTTAGTTTCTAAAAAACATTCTGTTAAATTGTAAATTACGGTGATTAAAATGTGTTCTTAATTGTTTCCAGACAGGACAACAGTATAGACTCAACTTCTTCTCTGAGAGAAGACAGCAAGCTGGAAGGTCAGGAATCAAAACAAGGTATGCAGTGGAGAAAGCTGAAATTTATGTTCTCAATGTTGGCAAGTGACTGATTCCAGGTAGCTGACACTCTCTGTCGTAAACAGAGAGTGAACATTCATTGGGAATGAACATTTTGTCTTGTGTAGTTTCTCTTAAATGCAAAAATGATGCTTGTGAGACTGCAGTCACATTCAAGTGACTTACAGTGATTAGCAGGATAGAAAATGCAAAGGCAAGTAAGCTGTTGGTGGACATTAGTACTTTCTACACAAGAAAATAGTATTTTTAGCCTGCAGTAGTATTTGTTTTTTTCCAGTCATCAAATCAACACATGTAACAATTGCCAGTGTTAGTTTTTGCATGAAGCACTAGAACTATAGGTGTTTCTGTCTCAGTCTGTTTATTTTCATTTTGACTGTCTGTAAGCAGAAACATCAGAAATTGCTTTTCCAGTCAAAGAATGTTGCAAATTCTTCTAAGCTACATTTCTCTGCTGTGAAGACCTAACTTTATTTGGTTCTTGCAACTGCTATTTCACAATTCAGAATGGTTGTCTAAAAGATGTCTCTTGGAATGACTTTGTGAAACACGTTTCTTTTCTCAATTAGTTAGTGAGAACAGTTAAATGGGAAAGGGTCATACATATTAAAAGCATCGAAACTCTTAGGAGTGAGTTGTTATGACTGTGAGGAAAACTTTAAATTTTGCTTGTTGTACTATATGGAGGAACCTTAGAACTGACAGATTTCCTGCAGATTTCTTCCACTTCTGTGTTATCAAAGGAAATTGATGACTGTAGCAAATAATATCATTTTTGTTTTTTATGAGTTAATCAACCAGAGCATAATGATGGCTTTGGGCTATAACAGTGGCTCCACTCAAGATGTTAGCTTTAAAGAACTTTTGAGAATATTGTGTAGATTAGGAAGTATGACTCCAACCATTCTTCTGCACTGCAGCCTGAGAAGCTGTGGGGAAAAAAAAAGAGATTATGAGAGAATAAGCAAAAGTGGATAAAATAAAATTTTTAAATGGAATTAAGTGTGTCAAAATGAATTTTGCAACTGTAGATGAAGGAAAGTGTAAAAGTTACCTAAGAGAAAAAGATGATGAGAAATGCCAGCCATGATCCTTGTTATGGTAAAAGCACAGGTGCAAAAGAGGGAAATAAAGTCTGTTAACTCATTAAACATCTGTAGGCCAAAAAACCTTTTATGAACACTGAATTATACAGTTTTGGAGGTTCCACGTTCTAAGTAGAACCCAAGGTTGTTCTGACCAGTTTCTCATCCTTACTAAGTCTGGGACAGATGTGAATGACTTAATAATTTGTTCTCTCTTAATGTGACCAATTGATTCCAAAAGGAATCCTATGGTGGGCTAACCCCAGCCAGCAGTAGGGATATGCCAACCCCTCAATTACTTGTCCCCCAGTGGGGTAAAGGTGACAATCAGAAAAACAAAATGAGAACAACTTACGAGTCAACATAAAGATTCTTCAATAAATGAAGCAGGAGCTGTACATTGAAACAAAGCAAAATTAGAGACTTATTCATAGCCTCCCATTGGCAGCCAGATTTTTAACCGCTTCCCGGAAAGCAGAGACTGAGCATGCATGACAGTTACTTGGAAAGACAGATGCCTGTGTTGTATGGTGGAGCATATCCCTTAGGTCAGTTTGGCTCAGCTGTCCTGGCTCTGTGTCCCTC
>VZRX01002445.1:21712-42583 GCA_013398075.1 Notiomystis cincta
CCTGGCTCTGTGTCCCTCCCAGCCTCTTGCACACCCCCAGTTTACTCTCTGTGGGGTCAGAGTGAGAAACAGAAAGCCCTGAGGCTGTGCAAGCACTCTTCAGCAGTAGCCAAAAGGTGTGTTAACAACACTGTTTCAGAAACAAATCCAAAAGCAGCATCCTGCACTCTGCTGTGATGAAAATTAATTCCATCCCAGCCAGACTCAGTACAGGACAGGTTTACCTTTGGCAGAGAATTAGAATGAGCAGCCTCAGGTGTTAAGTTTCAGGCTTTGAACTGTGATCCAGTGATACAGTTGATTTTTTAATCCATGGAAATGCTGCTTGGTTGACCAGCATGTTAGGTAAATACTGACTGCTACTGTGAAGCAGGACAGAAAAATTACCATTTCTTAATCCTGTTGTTTCCCATTCTGATCTTTCACATACATTGTGGCTTGCAAGGTAAAGTTAAAAAGATATTGTTCAAAGATGACTAAATGGTATGGGAAATAGGGAAAACTGCATCTGAAACTGAGATACTTATCTGGAAATTACTGTCACAGTAGGAACAGGCCAAGACCACTTAGGATCAAAGAAGACCCTTGTGTGTTTATCTCATGAGTAGTTTTTATACAAGCTACTGTGAGGTTTTTTTGTAACTTTGTTTATATTTTAGGCTTTCAGATTTTATTACTTCGAAATTGTGATTTATCTTGAAAAAAAAAGGCAAAAAATGATCTGTAAACTTCTTTTATATGTCCTAACATACATTTTCATGAGCTGAATTTGCTTTCCTGGTAGCTTGGTTTGGAATTTTTGAGGTGCCACATACCTTAGCTGTGTATATGAGTGCATTCTCTGGGTGAATGTGTAGAATTCTTAAATCTGAACTTAAATGTTGTGACAATCAGCCTGATACAGAGTGATCAGGAGTGAGTAACTGAATTAAATGTCTATAGTACAAAAAATTTTCAATGCTAAATCAACAAAACCCTAATGTTTTTAAATGTTACTATATAAAACCATTTTGAGATGTTTTGATCCTCCTTTCCTCCCTCCCTTTGTTTTTTAAATAGAGAAATCACATTTATAGCTTTTGTAGTAGTCAGTATGATTTTTTTTTTTCACACCCTCAGCATGGAAGGAATGTTGTAAACCCCAAGAAAAATATTTTCCTAAGGTTTTTGGGCACTTTTCATGTATTAAAATCAAATGCATACAGCTATGAAAAAGCCTATTAAAATGTTTTAAAAAAAGTGACATTCTTCTAAAGCCTCGTTTTTCCTGTGCAAGTGGTAAAAATGGTATTACCAAAAGTAATTATAAAGTTGTTATAATCAGTAACTTTACCCTTGTCTGAATACACATTATTCATGTTAAGCCAGAACCAATCCTGCTCTAAGTTTCCACATCTACAAAAGCTGTTGAAAGAGTATGAACTTCTGAGGCTGGTGTGTCAAAAGCAAGTCTCACTGTAGCCAAATTGAGAGAACAGTAAGTCAGGTTCTGTTAGAGCTTTGTTTTTATTTTATAGAACAGCCTCTTCTAATTATATTTTTTAAAATAAACTCCAACTTTCAGCCACAATTAAAAACCAAAGTCATAAATTCCTCCATGTTTTTGCATCTGAGTTGAATACATCTGTAAGACTATTGATAAATTCTGAGTAGTTGCACTGTAAGTAGAGTTTCTATTAATTTTTGGTGTTGTGCCTCTCTATAGTCCCACCCCTCTTAAAATACATAACATAGTTGGTTGTAATTTTTGAAGTTGCATTCTGAAAATTAGGTTTACTTAAGAGATAAACAAAAATCAGTTTTGCACTGCAGAAGCTTTCTTTAATATAAAATTTTATGACATTTTAATTAGAAAAATAGGTCATAGGAAGGAATAAATTTTCTGATACTGCTGTTTTGCTACACTGCATATTCTTTTAGATTGACATAAAAATGTGTTAACATCTGTATAAATTAGCTTTAAAAGTTGGAGGAGAAAAAGAAGAGGAATTGGTTGTCTTACAGACTTTTTTTCACTCTCTTAATTTGCAGAGTAACACTTTAAGCAGAAGTGATTTTGTAAGTTGAGGTAAAAACAGTTCTGTTAGGCAACTCTGTGATAGTTACGTTTGTGTTACAGGCAAGGGAGAAGATAGTGATGTCCTCAGCATAAATGCAGATGCATATGATAGTGACATAGAAGGCCCATGCAATGAAGAGGATGGCCCAGATGTGCAAGAGAGCAGTGTCAGAAGTGGAGCTGGCCAGATAGATGATCTTCAGAAGGACATTGAGAAGAGTGTGAATGAGATACTGGGGTTGGCAGAGTCCAGCCCGAAGGAGCCCAAAGCAGCAACCTTAACTGTTCCTCCATCAGAAGATGTTCAGCCATCAGCACAGCAGCTGGAGCTTCTGGAACTCGAGATGAGGGCCAGAGCTATTAAGGCTCTGATGAAAGCTGGTGATGTGAAAAAACAGCCCTGAGACTGTTCAGACTGAAAATTCCATTTTCTCTATTTGTTTTGAAGAAGGTGATGTCTGTTCTCTTCAGTGCTACAGTATGTTGGGTTGGGTATGACATTCCTCATTCAGACTGTGTTGTGTATCCTGACCTGTGGTTCATTGGTTTTGTTGCCTGTAGTGTGCTACTTCCAGGACATGCACAAACAGAGGTTGATGTTTCCCTGAGATGAGGTTGTCCTTGTGCTGGGTCACCTCCTCAAGGAGTCACACCACGTATAGAGCTGTGCCAGGAACCTAGTGCCTTCCAGAAAGGTTATTGTGGAAACTTAAAATCATAGAATGGTTAGGGTTGGAAGGGATTTGAAACAGCTTAATTCTTCTTGGGGCCCATCTCATCATAAACTAGATGTTCTAATTAAAATGTTATGATTTGTTTGAAAGCATACTCTATTTTTTGAAATTTGAATTCCTAAGGGGAAGGATTTTCACCTTTCAGGTAAACAGTTGAATATGTTTATTTCAGGGTTATTAAAGTACCTGAAAGAGACAGAGCAGAATTTTTTATGGTCATGTAGTTTTGTCACTTTATTCCACTCTTATCTTTTGTATTAGAACTGAAGAAAGCAGAGTTTCTTCCTAAATGAAGCTTTTCTTTTGAATATTTGGCAAATCAAACAGTTCAGAAGACCTTGAGCTTTTAACATTCAACTGATGTAGTCATTTCATGTCCATTGAAAGTAGGAAAATCCACCTAATTTCAGTATTTTCTTTTTTTAGAAAAGGTGTTTTATTTATTTGTGAGGTTTCAAAATACAAATTCTATTTTTATCCACTTCAAGGTATTCCTTTATAAATAAATTGGATGTTAGAATTAATTTTCATGGTAAAATATCTTACAACAATTAAAATGATTTAAATTTTTCTTTAATTACTGCTGGTTTTATATCTGGCTGCTAGTCAAAGCATATTCAAATATTTGTGTTTGTTTACACATGCAGACATCAATTTTTTTTCTTTAAAGGTATGAAGTTTACAATTATAGTCTTTGTTAAATAAAATGATGTATTCATGAATTTTCCTTGGTTATTTAGAAATCAATTAAATACTTTGCAACAGTAGCAGAGATAATTTCCCCATACTGTTTTGTAATATTACTGCAAACCTTTGTCTATTCAGATACTAAGTCTTGGATTCTTTTAAGGTTTATAATTTTCTTTTTATTCTTCCATTTTATCCCTTTTCTTCTTTCTCTTTATTCCCTTTCTTTTTTCCTGTTTTCTTTTAAACACTTTTCTGTAGCAAGCTTCTTGTATATTTCTTAAGTGTAATTGATTTCCTCCAGAATCAACAGTATTGTAAAATGTTAGTGCAGTGTAAATTTGATAATAAACTAAAACCTTCATTAAATACAGATGAGAAAATTACAGTGTGCATTCACTAACTGATGTCAGTGACCTGGGTAAAGTGTACCTGACTCTAGAGTTATCCACAGCATCAACATTTTTTCTGGTTTGTTTTTTTTTTTTGAGCAAATAGGAGATGTAAGTTAAAATATATACACACAATTGAAAAGGTAACTTTACTGTCTCAAAATCTCTGGGTGCCGTTTTTGTTCAATTTCATTTAGCTGTTTGGTGACCTTGTGTTTTATTTGAGTCCAGAGAAACTAAAGAAGCAGTCAGAGGAAGACAGCTGGCAAAACGGCGTGCTGTCTTCTGGTCTACAAAGTCGTAGGCTGGTGGAGCTGTGTGAGATTTCAGAGGTGCGTTTTAGTGCTGCTGTACTCGGGTCGGTAAGGCACTGAATGCCTCACCTTGCCTGCTGTGGAAGGGCAAAAGCTCGCTGGCAGGGGCATTTCCTGAAGAACAAGGAAGAAGAAGCCACATGTACGAAGTGTATTCAGTGACATCGCAAAACAACACGCTGCATTTGTTCGGCAACACAAAAATACTGCTGGAGGTACTGATAAACTGGAGTGTAGTTGCCTTTACTGATTATTTCTGGAGGTGAACGGCAGTTACTATTTTCCTACTGGTTTCTCAGGTCACCCTTAAAAGTTTGTTTTGTAGCATGTTGAACTATTAAAGGTTATTATTTCAAGCTCTGTATCAAGAAGTTTCAAATGCTAACTTGTGAACTTGTGGTGTGACATAGATGAGACGAGTTTACTATGCGTATGACAGAGAAGATTTGTAATTAGAGCCTAATTAAATTCAAAATTAAAAGATGAGAAGTATTACAAGAAAATTCAATTAAGCTGTTTACAAAAATAAAATAAAAAAAAATCATATGAGATACTTAATGTGATTGGTTACACAAGTGCTAATTCATTTTTAGGATATTGTACTGTTGCTGCTTAGGATAAAAACAGATCAGCTGAATTACATGTGTTCTTGCATTGATTTGTATCACTGAAGAGATAAAAAAAATCCAGTGTATTTAAAATATTTATTATACAGCTGTTTTGTTTTTCCTTTTTAAATATGTCTGTGATTTTTCCTTGAAAAATAAATTTATTATTTCAATTGGAAGAATAGGCAACTTGTATGTAAAATATATTGAATTCTTTATGAAACTTTAAAATAATGCTACTGGGTTTTGATCAACCATTTTGTCAGGACACATATATACACTGGGTATTGGTCAGCATGAAAAAGGTCTTGATTATATTTTGGACTGGAGCAAAAATATTTTCTAATGAAGTTTGACTGTCCTCATGGATAGTGCACAGTGCTTCTTTGGGAATGAGGAGAGTTGATTGTGTGTGTATAGATAAATAAATAAGTATGACTCCACAGAGGGCCAAAAGTATTTTGGAGGCTTTACTGCTGTGGCGATTTTGTAGAAAATAATAAATAGTCTTCAAGATGCCAGTTTTGAGAGGCAAATCACAAGTATTTCCTCAGAAAGAATTAGTTCCCCTTGCCAACACTCTTTTCAATGTAATATTTGCTCTCAAAAGTATTTTGCCTAAGAGACTTGGTGCTGTAGCTTTTTTTTAAGCTATGTTAAAAACCATGGGTTTTGCTGTTTGAAATTAATTGTGAAATTAACTGTAGTAAATGAAATTCTGATCAGTGATAACTGCAGGTTGTTTCTAAGTGTATTTGAAAAAACAGGGAGTCAGATAATCTGTAGGTGATGTAAGATGCTGCTGTTCTAACCGGATGCTGTTGAAATGCCACATGAAACGTGAGCAGTTCAGCACTGCCTTGTGAGCCTCACAAAAAGGAGTCAGCTGCACGGCCCTTCACTGCAGCCTTGCCAGTATATAAAGGAGCACAGTTTCAAGAACAGCAGCCACCTCGGGGGAACCTTGTACCGGGACAAAATGTCTTTTCACTAGCTGATCCCATAAAATGTCAGAGCTTTAAAGATTGTAAATGGTTACTTAGTTATTGCTATTTTTCAAATGTTACTTTACAAAAGCAGTTATTGTAACAAAAATTACTCTTTTTTTCATCTGCAGCTAAAGCATTCTCTAAGAAACAGCAAGTGAAGAAAGGCTTTATGCTCACGAGTGCATAGTAAATTATTATATGGCATTTTATGTACCTATCTTAAAATTATAAGCACTGATGTAGCTTCATGAGATCACTGACGCTGGTAAATATGCCCTTTTCACAGAAGATAATTGAAGATTAATTGTGAAATAAGCCCTTTAGTCAGGAAGGGAGATGAGGTGGTTAATTGATCCAGAAACATAAGAACAGCATAACTTTAGAAGCATAGGCATCAAATAAAAAACTGATCATAAAGTCCTGCAATTTAGTCCCAGTTCTGTAAACCATGTTTATTGCTAAGTCAATCTGCAACGTATGTAGAGAAGAAAAAAGTTTGTTCACCTTATTTTTGGCCAAATATAGATGTTAAAATACTTGATTTTGTGGGGGAGGGGATGAAATCTCATGTTTCATGTTTCCTTGATACTGGAATATGTAAACAGAAGCATAAAAAGTGGAGAAAAATCTACTGCTAGTAGGAAGGGTGCAAAGTTGTTCTAGATGAAAATGTTACACCATGAATTGTCTAAAGTCTTGTGTCCCATCTTGTGTTTCCAGACTCCAGTCAGTCTTTACTTTAGAATTCTCAGCTTTACTTTGCTGGGATACTGTGTGCAGTTCTGCACGACTGTCTTGAAGGCATATCTGGTGGGAGTGGAGCAGATGCAGATAAAGTCTTCTAAGGTCACCAGAGGAGCACAGGACGTGAGACGTGACTAGAAAGGTGTGTTTAGTCTCAGCATGTTGACACCAGCCTTGAAGGCAGGCAGAAACAGAGTGCTGGGAAAGACATTTAAGCTTAATATGAATGCTGGTGAGGAACTACGCATACATTTTGGTTAGATTGCTTATTCCCAGGCTGTCTCCTGGTCCCCTCCCTGCTGTCGTGCAGCTTGTGTTTATGTGGATATGTTCAGAACCACATCAGGAAGTTCATTCAGGCAGGGAATCCTGCCCATCTGCTTCTAACCTGGGGCATCATTCTGATTGACTCTGCTGTGTTGGCACAACAGAATGGGTAGTGAAAATCCAACTGCTGAAAATGATGTTGGATTATACTACGTAAGTGATACTCCACATTCTTCCAGTCCTAAAGATATGAGACATCAGAATTAAGTTGCATGATTTAGTTCCATCTTTTGGAAAGCATGTAGATCTTCACTCAAAAATGTTAGTTGAACTGCTCCAAATATAAACTATTTTAGTTATTAAATATTTATTAAATCCACATTCTTGACTATTGACTCATGCAGATTTTCTTTGTGTATGGTTTGGGGTTTTTCATTGTTGTTGTTTGGTTACAGGCTTTTTGTTGAAGTCTGTGTAATTGTTGCTATGTGTAGTCTGGTGAAAGTTAGTGCCTCATAATTGTATGTGAATTAAACTTTTGGATTAGATCCACACTAGGGGGCTGTGTTGCTTTAACAATGTCTGTTTCAAAGAGATATGTTCTAAGAGCAGAGCCCAAACTGTATAAACAACTTGTAAGCAGTACTTTTCCCTACATAATAAAGTGAATGGGAGCAGAATAGTACAGGGCAATGACTTGCAATTTAGATAAATACAGTGTAGGAGCAAAGAAACTTTGTGTGCTTTGATAAAAAGTTGAAAAGTTGGAAGGTTGAAGTGGTGCTCTTGTTGTCATGAGGAAAGGCTGAGACCTGGTTACTTCAGTCGCAGTGTGGCTCTTCAGAGCTGGGAGGCAATAACCCAGTTTGCTGGAACTGGGGACAGGTAGGTTTCCCTTCATCAGGATTTAGCAACTGTAACATGTTTTTCTTCATGAGGGGGCATTTTCTATGCAGAGCACATCCCAGTTACACCACATATCCCAGTGCTGCTGCCTTAGTCCTCTGTTCCTTCGACTGCACCAGTTCCCGTATCACCGTGGGATGTAAGGTTGCTTTGCTACAAATACGGAACTCCTTAAACTACCATTTTAGGAAGCCTTTGGCTCTTTTTCGCAAGAGAAATTGAGATGCATTGTTTGAAATCTTCTCCAGCTTGCTTTCCGGGACTCACCAGGGCATTGATGTAGAGGTATACGGGAACTCAAGTGGGTGCAGTATTGGAAAATTAACTGAGGGCACCCCCTGCCGCTGTAAATGCAGGTAAAATCTTTTCTATCCTCAGTTTCTACTAAACTTTTTAAACACTGGATTGAAACAATTCTATTAATATATTACCTTCTTTAAAATGCGTGACAAAATGGTAATTTAAAGAAACAGGTCTCTTATGGAATTTATCTTTGTACAGAAATACTGAAAAGCTATCGATACAGTTCCAAGGAAGTTAAAATAGGCAGCACTTACTATACTAGGACCCTATTTAGATAGCATAAATTTAATTTAAATTACTGAGCCTTACTTTTTTACATTGCTTGGATACCTCTGAAGAGCTAAAACCAATATTAGAAAGAGTTAGGTATCAAGATTAGGTAGCATTTAGACCATTCAAAGATGTCTCTTCTTACTAAGTATTAGCATTAGATCACATAATACTGGAGTTTCCTCACTTGTTTCACTAACTAACCTGCATATTCCTTTCAAAAATACAAAAGTAATATCTGCTTTGCAGGAGAGCACATTGAGAAAATATCTGTGTTTTCACTGTTCATGGAGAGTGTCTCCATATATGTGTTGGCATAGTGATATTTGTTGTAAGTAAATTACTCTGTTTTGGTGAAATAAACTGGTACAGGGATTGGTAGAGAATGGTTTTACTAAATTTCAGGTTGGTGAGTCTTGTATCCTTAACATGAATAATGAGGCTCTGCAGGCATCTCTGCCTGTTTTGCTGGGTAGGAACCAGCCTGGTGAATCCTGTTCCTTGTACTTCTAATTTGGGATGTTTTAATAACAACTTTGGCTCTCTAAGAACTGAGAATGAAGTTAACTAAGATTTTATTGTCTCATGAAAATAATTGCATGTCAAAGATGTGAATGCCTGAAACACTTTTCAGTGGACAATTTTTTGAAAAAAAAAATTTACTTCACTGCCACCTAAATTAACACTAAAATTTGTATTGGGAAGCCAAACCAAAAAAAAGAGGCGAGAACTGGTCCCTTGATTATACCTCCACTCGCTGCACATGAAAGGTAGCACTGCCAATATTTTTCAGTAAATATCAACTGTCCAAAAGGAATGAATTTACCTGAATGAGAACATGGTAAACTCATCTAAAGTGAGGGCCAGTGATGAATGGCAGTCCCTAATATTATTGGGATATAATACATACTTAGCATTGCAAATTGGAATTAGGGTCAGGAATCAGTAGACAGTGTTTGATGTGTAACCCTAGCTGGAATTGCAATTCAGACTATCCCTTTAACCTTCTAAAATGGTTTTGGGTAGAATAACATTAACTTATTTTTACTTCAGCAATGGTACTTACTAAGCAGATCTCCAAATACCAATTTGTCCTCAGACCAGTAGGTTTCATATTTTTGCTATTTATTTTACCTTTTATATTTATATTATTAATAAGAAAGGCTTCCCGTGTTATTTGTAACACTAGGCAAAGAACAGAGAATCCTCTCAAGAGGAACAAATATTCTGTTATCTGCTCTCATCATGTCTTAAACAAAGAAAATGTAGGAAACAAAGAGCAGGAGGAAAGCTGGTGCTGAACTGGTTATGGTTGGTTTTATATATCTGTGATTATATTGTGAAATGACAGATACACTTACTACTAACATTCTAAATTACATACATGTACATAAACAAAAGATTAGGAATTTTCATTTCTTATTCCTTTGTAAGCAGATGGGAGAAAATATTTGCTCTTTTTCAGCTCTCTGTATTTTTACTGTAAAAATGTTGCAATCAACACCTTGTGTTACTATTCATTTCTTCTTTTTGTCCTCTCTCTACTAATATCTTTAGCTACTGAATAAGATTAATAATCCCCATACTTTAGCTGCAGAAGTTTAATAAACAAAGTTTAATTAAAACAAGAGAAGCACAATAAACCTAAAGAGTTCAGCACTGCAGATTCATGTAGTTATTTTCTTGTTTGTTGTGTGTTTTTAAAAATTGAGAAGGGGAGAAGACTGGAAGAGAACTTCAGGTTTTCTTATTTAATTGAACTAACAGCATCTGCTGATAAGTAATAAATAACCATGACACAGTGACTAAATAAATTGGTTTCCTCAAGCACTGATTCATTCACTGTCTTTCATTGCCATCAGGATAAGTGACAGATTCTTTTTGTCAGCCTAAAGGAAAAGTGTCCAATAGTGTAACAACCTCTTTTTAATTCCAACCACAGCAGCCTTTAAAATGCATTGAATTAGTAAAAACAAAAACGCAGCAATTAAACAAAACTTGGGCTTCTCATTGACTTACAAATAAAATCTGCAGAATCAGTTATCAAGAAAGCATGTTGCAATGATTCAGTGCACTTTTCTGGAAGAAACATTGCTGATGATAGGCAGGGCTCCTGTACTTCTGCAGAAAAAAGATATTTGATATTGAATCTGGACGTCAGGGCATCAGAAGGAATTCAGGATAGCAGGAAGAATTTCTTCTCAAAAAGGGTTGTTAAACATTGGAATGAGATGCCCAGGGAGGTGGTGGAGTCACTATCTCTGGAGGTGATCACAAAATGATTGGGCCGTGGTGTCTGGGTGACAAGGTGGTGATCAGTCAGAAGTTGGACTACATGATCTCAGAGGTCTTTTCCAACAGAAAGCTTTTCTGAGCTTTCCATCACATAGTCCAACAGCAATGTGATAGAGTGGATGCTGCCTTGGAGGCAAATTATGGGCTATTATAACTTGCATTTATAATTCAAACTGCATTTGTCAGTCATTGTCTTATACTCTGCAATTTTAAAAATTTGATTTCTTTCAGGTTTTTGATGTTGAAGAACCCAGCTGATCCCAAACCCATTTCATCAAAGATAATTGGTGTGCTTATAGAGGAGATGGCAGTTCAGAAGTTGTTGATATGGCAGGCTCCTTGTTGCATGGCTCTTTCTTAGAAATCTTACCCTGACCACCTGCATGGCAAAGGCACATGACTCGCACCATACTGCATGCCATGCAACACTTAGGACACAGAAAGGAGGGGCTTCAAATGTAGTAGAGCTTTTAGATAAAATTAATCTTACACTTGGATATTTAAGTGTTACAAAAGGCAGTTTCAAACCCCAGAAGGCATCCTCAAAATTTTTGCGCAAGAAACCATGCCCACTCTAATTTTTTTTCACCAGTTCAACATTTGCCTTTGTCAAAGCTCTTCACTCACCACACCAACACCCCTAAAATTGGCCACATTGGCTGTAATACAAAGAGAAAGGTTTGCTAGTTATTTCCTATGTCCTTTAAAGAAAAGTGAATCTGATCACACTGAAAACTCTTTATAATATATTCTTAATGTCACTATGGTATTAGGACAGGTTCTGACTGTAGCTCTTGCTTTTAGTTCAGCACCAGACCTGCAAACAATATTGAAATTGCCCATTATTTATGACATTTCTCTCAAACACCTGTGTTTTATGCCTACAAGTATTCTAGCTGCATTTTCAACTAATTATTGCTCTTTTCTGTTGTGTTTGTACTTAGAAATAAATATTAAACATGTACAGGCTGTTATTTGTCTCTGACATTTGTCTAACCTTCTGATTTGCCTTTCCATCCAGTTGTTATGGAACTGTAAGGCACAGTTCTGCCCTGCACAGCGTTGTTTCAAGTCCAGAACACAATAAAGGACTGCTCTGCCTGTGCCTCAGCATTGGTCATGCCGTTACTATGCCTTGACAGCAGCTCCTGAAGGTACTGCCCAGTAACAGTACAAGTGCACATCACCTTCTCAACACAGAGAGATGGTTCCTGCCCCATGTAATCTTCCTTCTCCATGTGTGCTGCAAAGTCATGGACATGATCTGCTGGTCATCTGAATTTTTGATAACTCTACGGAGCTATCACAACAAAGCCAGAAAGAACTGAGTTAGTGCAAGTATCTCTTTTTTCAATCTTCTGTATCATGTCAGCTTATAGTTGTCACCTGTGCAATTCCATACCTTTATTTCCTTTGGACTTAGGTTTCTTTCCCTCCAGAAGCTCTCTTCCTAGACTTTATTTTTGCCTCTTTTCACCCAGTAACTGATATCAATTTTTTTGGTTAGGAAAAAACCTCTAACCTGTGTTGGTTATTTATAAAAAAAATAAAAGAAGTTATTCAGTGCTCAAGATTCTCAGAATAAAATGCTCAAATACCAACTATAACAGAGCCTACTTACATTCTGTTGAGATCAGAGGATTTTCACAAATCCTGACTTAATTATGTTAGTTTTTATAAATGCCCATGCTTTTTCTTTCTGTAGCTTTTCTTTTGTCTCAGTCACTGGATCTTGTTATAACATCTGGCAGACTGAAGAGCCCTCTGTTACCAGGTTTGTGCCTCCTAAGTCTTCTTTAAGAACAGTGATCAATGCATCCACTAACCTGCTTCTAACAAGGGAAAAAGATTGAGATCCTCAAAATCTTCCTCTGCACTGCACCTTTTCCAGTTATTTAATTCATCCTTAATTAGGTCTTCCAGGAATCCTCTCCAGCATTGCTGCTGGGGCTCTGCCTGACTGGAACTCAACTGAACAATGCTTCTGCCCCAGGTGCATGGGGGCCTGGTGGACCCTTTCTTCTGCTTATCCTGGCCTCTGTGATGGACATGAGAACTGGAAAGCTTATTTTATTAGCACACATGCCAGATAGAGGTTATATGTCTGTTCTCCACTCCTTGGTAATTTCTTGTTCATTTTCTCCACTCAGGCATGTCCTCCTGTAGTAATTCCCACCTTGTGAATTGCAACTGTCCTGGATGTGGGATCCACAGCATTTTTTGTCAGCTCTTTGGTTTTATTTTTATACGCCCACGGTGAAAACTCCTCACTCTTCCTGATTTCAAGCTCTACATTTAGAATGAATGAGAATCTGGATGAATTGCACTGTGGAGCAAGGCAATCCTAAGATCTCCTTTACTGAGCTGGTCAGCTAAGGCACAGGAATTTGAAGCACAGCCCACAAAGCTACTCAAATGTCATGCTGACTATTGGAGTGAATATCCTTTTTTAGCTTCTCTGTTATGCTTGGGATTCCCACTTTATTCTTTGTTTTCCCATTAAAATGGGCATCAGACATCCTTTTCACTGTGTCTTCATGATGTCTTGCTCTGCTCTCGGTCTACTGTTTGGTGGTGACATAGCTACTTCTTTCATACCTGTGAGAGAAAATTGACACTCTAATGGGTAAACTGATAATCTATAAAACTTCTTGTTTTGGCACATTAATTTTGGTCTTGCAGATTTGCTTCTGAGACTAGAGGTGTTGTGCAGTTACAGTAAACACAAATGGGGTTTTCAGAGTGAAAGAACCCACGCACCTCCACAGGGCAGCTCCTCTGCAGTCGTGTTCTAACAAGTTATTCTCTTTTCACTTTCCCTGCTTCTGTTTCTCATGCCTCCTTGCTCCTGTCTCTCTGGTTTTAGATTATGGCTCAATCTCCCTGTGAAGATTTTGCTAGCAATGTTTTGATCTCTTCGACCATCCTATATGCCTTCCCAGATAGCTAGAAATTTTTCTCACATCTTTAAGATACAGCCAGTGCTTGAGGTAATCCTGAGGCTTATATGTAGGAAACAATTAGAAATAGCATCCTTACCTGCCAGACATTCTTCTTGACCCTGTCCCTTTCATATCTTTTTTCTCTTCCTTCTCTCTTTGAGAAGAACAGTCTAATTTTAATGAGCCCAATCTCTCCCTCAGTTAATGAGAAAAGAAAGGATTTTTGTTGTTCATAGCCAACAACTCTTTTATTGGCAGCAACTAGAGGTTGTTAACATACTATATGGTCTATGGGGAAAAAGGTATTGAGCAGATGCTTTATATAGATTACAGAAAAAAAGAAGGAGGATATATAGTTTTTAACAGAGAATTGTTTGGATTTGTGACCTAAGATATAAATTCCAAAGAAGTTAATATTATTTCTTGGTGTTTTTAATATAATACGATCCTTAATACAGAATGGAAAAATTCCAATATGCATTTACCTTTAGAAAAATATAGAAAAATATACTTTCATAAATTCTTAGGACAAGAGAGTTTTTGTCAGAATTGGGTATAGAAAGCTTTCTGCAGTACGTATTTTACTTTACAGTGTTCAAAACATATTTTGGTACCCAGATGGTGCAAAGTTTCAAGCAGAAAGAAAGCTGATCATGAAGTTCCTAAGTAGTGAATAACATTAAAAAATATTAAAGGGTGTATATTACTACTTGTCAAGAATTAAAACCTGAGGGAGAATGTTTACAATAGCTTGGCACCCTTTGTTTTTGAAGAACTGTTCCTCATTAGACCCTTTGTCATGTGCCTCCTACTGTAGCATGTCCTCTTCTTCCACATAAGACCCATTATTTCCAAATGACTAGCCTATTATTCTCCAGACTGTATGTTTTACTTGCATTTATAGATTATTATATAAAAATAAAAGCATTTCCTGAACAGTATTGTGCTTGTTTACATAGTATGATGCTCTGACTCAATATTTCCTTTATATTTCATGAATTTTTGTTACTGAAAATATTTATTTTGCTGACACTGCTAATGAATACACTGCTGTCATATTTAGATATAAGTTTCAGGGGCCATCTGCAAAGAATCAGGAACAGATTTCTAAATACTATTAGACTGCCTGAATTTGTATACTAGTCATAGTGCAAAATTCAATTGAGGGGTGATTTCTTTTGTCAAATTTTAGGCATGTTGTTATTTCAGGTTTGTGAATTTTTCTCTAGCTCAGAAACGCAGCAGAAGTGTTGGCTTGGGAAGGTTTTACCAGCTGTAAAATCCTGTTTCCATCTGGCTAAAGAGGAATAAAAGCACACTACTACTGGTTCCCATGTGTTCATATATGCTCAGAATATGTGTTCATATGTACATAAACAAGAAGCCCCTCCTTTTACCACCAGATGGAGGTAACAAAGGTTGCCCTTGGGAAAGGAATAACGGGAAAAAATATGGGACACTGGATGGATGAGTTTACTGCAAAAAATTTCTTCAAAGAAAAACGAGAAACAACTCATGGCCAATATTGATGAATTTATTGGCTGCCAATATTTTCCTCAAATAAGTGTTTTCATTCCATGAAAACCCACTGCCACAGTTTGTGAAAGCTGAGTGGACTCATATGGTGAATATTCCTGAACTAAACACTTTTTAGAAAATAAGATTCTCTTCTGAATACCTGCCTTTTGCCAAGAGGGTCATGGAGAATCATAGATTCCACAACAAATTGTTTAGTTTAGTAGCTGCTTAATATGAGTCTCTCTCTAGCTGTAATAGTGGGGTTGGAGGGAATAATAGACAAGATATTGCAAGGGATTTGGTGGACATTTTAACTTCTCCATTTGTAAACAGAAAAATTTTAAGTAGCAGGAATGAGGTTGGCTTATGTATTTTGATGGTAGGATGTGAGCAAAGCAGGATGTATTTCTTTAGCAATAAAATAATTTTATGTCACACCAATTAATTCATAATTTTTTAAGAGATAATGAAACAGTAAAATGTGAGTAAAACAGCTCTCCTGTGAAGACATGTTGAGGAAGTTGCACTGTTCAGCCTGGAGAAGAGAAGGTTGCCTGGAGACCTCATAGCAAACTTCCAGTATTCTAAGGTGGCTACAAGGAAGCCAGAGAGGGAATCTTCATCAGGAACTGTAGAAATAGGACAAGAGGCAATGACTTCAAACTCAGAGTACATTTGAATTAGATAGATTGATTAGATATTACAAGGATATTCTTTACTGAAGAGTTGTGTCATTGAAACTGTGGGACAGCACAGGGAACAACGTTCAGCATCTGGGACAGGTACTCCTTAAACTGACATTTCCTCTGGAACAAAAGTGTGTGACACAGTGTCTTAACGTCAGCAGAGCTCTGAAATTTAACAGGGGCAAGTGACAGATTCCACACCTGGGATGGGGGAACTCTGCTTGTGCTTATAGACTGGGGAACGAGAAGCTGAAGAGCAGCTCCATGGAAAGGGAAATGGTCAGTGACAAGCTGAACCTGATCCAGCAGTGCCCTGGCAGTCAGGAGGGCCACCCGTGTCCTGGGGCCATCAGGGACAGCAGGGCCAGCCGGGCAAGGGAGGGGATTGTCCCGCTCTGCTCTGAGCTGGGGCGGCCTCACCTCGAGGGCTGGGGCAGCTCTGGGTGCCACAATCCAGAAAAGACACTGAGCTGTCAGAGAGTGTCCAGAGGAGGGCCCGAGGGTGGGGCAGGGCCTGGAGGGGAAGCCGTGTGAGGAGGGGCTGAGGGCACTGGGTCTGTTCAGCCTGGAGAGGAGGAGCCTGAGGGGAGCCCTCAGTGCAGTTACAGCTCCCTGTGAGGGGAAGAGGAGGGGCAGGCACTGATCTCTGCTCTGTGGTGACACTGACAGCACCCGAGGGAATGGCCTGAAGTTATGTCAGGGCAGGTTTAGGTTGGACATCAGGAAAAGGTTCTTCCCCCAGAGGTTGGTTGGGCACTGAACAGGCTCCTCAGGGAAGTGGTCACCAAGGCACCAAGGATGACAGAGCTTGAGAACCATTTGCTCAATGCTCTCAGGCTCATGGTGTGACTCTTGGGGATGTCCTGTGCAGGAACAGAAACTGGACTTGATGATCCTGATGGGTCTCTTCCAACTCAGCATGTTCTATGATTCTGTGATTCTAATACACATGTGCATCATGGAACTGTACCTTCATCTGTTTTCCTCAATGACAGTTTTTGGTAGAGGAATTGTTAGTCCATTTCCTGCATGTACCATTTCTGTAACATATCAAGTTGCTAAATTATGGATCAAGTTCCAGAAACAATTTCTTGCTAGGTTGACCTGAGCAATAAAAGCCACCAAATCACTTTTGCCACTACTCAGAGGTCTTTGAGGCCTTTGGAAATGACACTCCTGGGCATGCATGAAGCCTTTGTGAAATTCACACAGCAGTCTGAACAGGTCTCTTGAAGGAGTTGAATGAGATTTCTCACCAAAAATATGGATACTATACACCTAGAGTCACTCCTAGCCACAGCAGTGGAACGCAGAACTTAGAGAACTCACAATGTGTAGCTGGAAAACGTGTGCATAATTCCATGGAGAGCTCATCCAGGCCTTGCAGCACTGTGCATTGAGGGGCTTTTCCATAAGGCAGCAAGATGAACTGAACAACTTCGCACACTCTGTTTGTAGTGATGCTCCTTGCACCTTAATAATCAAAACAAAGTTGTATTTTTAGCAGAGATATTACAGGAATTAGCACATAAACAAATGCAGGAGAAAGGCAAGAAACTGTTCAAGCTGTTTTGCTTTTGATATAATTTTCTCAAATGAGTTGAGTTTACTCTAGGGGAAGGCAAATTGTTGCATATGAATGTGAATAAGAATTTCACTTTTCTGTGCCTGTCACAGTCATTTGAGAAATGTCTGCCTTCCTCTTCCCATCTCCTTTTATACCAGGAGGAAAAATTGTTGAGAGTGGGATCTAAAACCCAGAGGTTTCAAATGCCTCCTTCTGACCAGTAAGTGTGATATCAGTCCACCCAGGATTACATTAATTGTTGTGGTTTTTTAGGTCTTTGTGATGGCCCCTTTGCACCTCAGGAAAGGCTCTAACCTTGAGTGTACCACCCAGCAGAAATATATATAAGGAGCTTTGTAGTAAATTTTATCAATCTGTTTTTCTAATCTCCCATAAGAGATTTGACCTCATTCTGGATTAACTGGTGTTTACAGGCCTTCTAAATTTGTTATACTTTGCAGCTTTCACAAATATAATATTTATTCATTCTAAAATGCTATACAAGAAAGACTTTAAATAGAATCAAGACTGACAGGGTTCCTTTTCCATGAGTATCTGGGTGCCTTTGGTTATTTACACCACTGTCTTTCATTCTTAACTCTGCCATTCAGATTCTGTAAATGTTCGTCTTTTATCCAGGCATATTTGAGTGAGTTTTGAGGTAAGTTTCCTTAAAAGTGCTGAAACCTGAAAACACAAAAATGCTGCCTCAGCATCCAAACACAGTTCATCTAGTCCCATGTTCCCTTTATTTCCCAATCTTAGAAGTCAAATAACAGGAAAAAAACTGTTCAGTTTGGTCATATTTCATCTTTAAATCCTCAGTCTGGTGCTGCAACCAAGCAGACATGGGAATGAACCTCTGTGCCAGCACAGGCAGTTGCTTTCTGAAGGCTGTGTAAAAACAGTGCTCCTCTTCTGAAGAACTGCTAATAAAAGGAAAGAAAAAGTTCTAAAAACGTCCTAGTTCAGTTCAGCAAGAATTTTGCCTATGGAAACCTCTATACTATAAACTGACACTGCATTTCAACCATTAGTTCTTGAAGTTTTTGAACTTCATATTTTTGTTCTCCATTTTTTCCCCCCATTGGTCAGATTTGTATGTATGAGATGGTGATTAGCAAGACAACTTTTTATCAGGGAAAAGCAGTATGGGACTTGTTAGCTTTTCTGTGCAGGAGAGATTTGAGAAAGGAGTGAAATCAAGCTCAAGCATGATGAATCAAAATTTAAAAAATCTTGAAAATGACATTCTGTAAAATATTTAAAAATATAGTTGCTTAAATATGAAGTACTTTTTCTTTGTTTTCTGCACTTTTAACCTTGGGCTGATGTCTTTAATCTTTTCTTCACAGAAGGGATTAAAATTTTACTTTGGAAATATGAACTCAAAACAAGAATTTCCCTATGCCACATGGCTGCAGTAACAGAGGCTTTATCAACATAACATTTTGTGATATTTTTGATAAAATCACACATTTTTCTGCAAGCTTGGCAGTTAGTTCCTTTGGTGCCCAGACTTGTATATCAATGTCAATAGGCTGTTGCTGAAAATTATCCAGGCAGATAAAATCAGTGAAGATTCGTGAGAGAGGTATTTAAGCCAATGGTTTGTACATTTGACTCTTGCCATTATTTGGAGGACTATGTCTGTCTATGTTTTCGTTCTTTGTAAAGATTTCCTGGTTTCTTCTTTCTGAAAATGCATTTTACAGACTGGAGAGCATTTCTGCTTTCCTCAGTTCAGATTTCAAACCACCTTTCCTTTAAATTCTGTCACCTTACACTAGTGCTTGCTTTTCTTTTGTTGCAGTTATGCTTTACCCTGCAAGTTTAAACCAACCTTTAATAATTACAGCTCTCTCTCCTACCTTGATCTGTCTGTCTCAGCTCTTGGAGGCTGAAAAAGATTACAAGAGGTTACTCTAAAGCAGCCAAAGGAGAGGAAAAACATCTAGAGATGACCACCCCTGGAGTGTCTGGTCCTGGGTTCCCTCCTCAGAGAGGCATGGACACACTGGAACAAGTCCAGAGAAGCACCATAAAGATTCTCAGGGGGCTGGAGCACCTCTTCTAAGAGGACAGAGGCTGAGAGGGCTGGGACTGTTCAGCCTCAAGAAGAGAAGGCTGGGGGTGACCTTATCAAGATGTATGAAAACCTCATGAGGAGGTAAGGAAGATGCAGGCAGACTCTCCTCAGATGTGCCTTGTGACAGGACAAGATGTAATGAGCACAAACTGAAAGACAGGAATATTCCTTTAAACATAGGAAACCCATTTTTTTCCCTGTGTGGGATTTTGAGAAATGGGACAAGTTTCTCAGAGTGGTTGTGGAGTTTCCATCCCTGAAGATACCCAAAATGCAGCTGCACATTCTCTTCAGCAAGCTGCTCTAGCTCAGCAAGGGAGCTAGACTAGCTCTTCTTCAGAGGTGTCTCTAGTCTCAGCCTCTCTATGATCCAGTAGCTTTTCTAAGCATCCTCACAGTGGGATTTATCATGCTTTCAATTCATCAAAGAATAATTTTCAAGGAAATTTTCTTTCTTGCAAGAAAAAGGGATTCCTGGATCACCCTCTTACCCTGATCTGCTTTTCAGATATGTTGTAAGTGATTCCTGAATATTTTTCCAGGGTATCCCAAAACCCTGTACCCACAGTAAAACATGCTTTTAGAAAAAGGGTCCACAGAGCATTTGCAGAAATGCGTGGGCTTCTCCTGCATTTTTTGAAAGCAACAAAGATTCCTGGTTGGTTGGTGATCTTGTTTTTATTCAGTCTCATTATTGATAATGTTCCATGTGGCAATAACTGCACCAAGAGATACTCAATGAACTTAAAAAAGTTTTGAATATAAAGGTTATATTATCAAATGGTGGTTTGAAAGAACTAAATAGTATTATGAAGATTATCCTTCTTTAACAATGCCTTAATTTTTTATCTCCTTATCCCTTTCTCGTTGCTTTCTCTCTCAAGACACTGTGGTTTATTGTGTCTCCACTAGGTACCTTGCATATGATTTAAACACTGAATGACTCTGCTTTCAGAGCAAGGTAATGATATAATATCCCCATTTATATTCAGAGCAGTCAACACTTTCTAGCTCTCTGAATAATAAAACCACCTGCATTTAATATACATGGAAAAATGGGAAGGCAAATAGCAGATATAGCACAATCACATAAGTGTAATCAGATAAAATATCACAATATTAGAGCAGATCAGCATCTGGTAATGACTTGAATTTTAAAAGGCTGACAAACAGCATGGTCTAAAGCAATCAGGCATACCTCATTCAGAGCTACTTATCCCAGATTTGATTGCTCTTCTCATGTGTTTCTGGCAGATTAAACATTCAGGCTTTCTTATTTTAACTCTTCCTATACTGTGCCTCTTTCAGTGGAAAACCACTAGCTTTTCCCCTTTTTCTTCCAGAGTGAGAAAGCAACAACAAATTAAAGGAGTGGAGGAAGAAGCCCTGCTGCCCTGGCCAGTTGCAGTAAATAGAGCCAAGCCCTTCTGCAGTGTTCATGCAGTCACACATCAGTCTGTGTCCTGTGTCTCTGCAGCTGCTGCCAGGGCTTTGGCATCCA
>VZRX01002445.1:43813-61120 GCA_013398075.1 Notiomystis cincta
ACATGCTTGCCCCTGAACAAAATGTCATGCAAACCTTCTCCCTCCTCCCCACCTGCTTTTTCTTTCACATCACAGGACTCTGTGCTTACTGTGGCAGCAGAAAATACTTTACTATGACTAAAACCATTCAAATATAAAGCATCTGAGGAAGAAAGGTAATATTCCACATCTGTGGCTTTTCCCCATTTGACCACACCTGAAATTACATAATATCTCAGATATTTTGCAGGTAACTACAAGAGAGATTCTACAATCAGAGGAGATCAGCATTCTTTATAAATGTAAAATCTGAGAGCAAATGGTGCCATTTCTAATAGCAAGCTGCACCAACCCTAGAATAAAAGATGGCGAAAGAGAGATGTGCACCTTGGAGAGGGACATATGGAGGGTATTATCCTATTAATGACAGGGCACTTTTTGTATTAACACAGTTTAAGTGATCATGTTGACTCAATAACATTGAGCCTTCTTTTCATCAGAAGCAGTCTGAACAGCATGTTGTCTCCCATGAACTGGCACATGTGAAATAAGGACACATGATCCTCACCAGTAACTGCAGAACTAGAAAATGACTGTTTCTTGTCCTTTCCTGCTTTGTGGGTTAAGGGTGGAAAAAGAAAAGATTTTAGAATCTCATTTACAGCTTAGACCCAACATAGCTCTTCCTGTAAAATTCTTCCCCTATGATTCCCTCACCTTTTTGGATGCAGCATTTTGTTCCCTGCTGCCTCCTAAAGAGACAACAGATGGGGAGTGGGGATGAGGCTCTATCGTCTTCCTTGGCAGCTGGTGCACACACTTAGCATCAGCTAGAGAGGAAGGGATAACAGAACTGAAACCAATGACCAGCAACTTCAAAGAATTAGTATTAATAAAACTTGGTTTATCTTATACAAACCCATTTCAACTATGGGCAAAAAAAAAGATAAAAATGCATGGAAGTTATGACCAAAGTGCCACTACAAACCAGTAGCAGAGCAAAGAAAAGGAGTTAAAATGTATGTATTGCTTCCTGTCATATATTTAAACTTTGTGAAACACAAATATAGACCTTTTGTTAAATTCTTTTTAAAATAACACAGATTTCTTAAGCTTGGAGAAGGAGACTCAATGTGGTCCTGCCAGTGAATTCACTGTCAGGACTGTATATTCTTGTACTGCTTCTTTACTGCAGTGACCAAATATGTTAGGCACCCATTGTATACAAGGAAAATAGATGACAGATGATTTCTCATAAGTTCTTGCTTTGTATTAAGACATGGCACAGAGATGAGATATAATCTGTGTTTTCTTCTGCCTTCTATCCCTTAATGCTTCATATTCAAGTTTCACTGTACTCATATCTTTGTTATGTTCCTTTGGTTTGCTTGTTCTATGTGCTCTGATGACACTGTCTTTCACAGGTCAGTGCTGTTGACTGCAATACACCTGGTCTGGACTGCAACTGAGTCAGTTTTGGGGAACCCAATATAAAGTTACTGCTGCTACTGGTCACTGCTTGTTCTTTGGTACAAGAATGTGTTACTGCTTCTTAAAAATTGACTAATACCAACACTAAGTGTCTTCAGACAGGGCCTACCAAAATCAAAGGTATGAAGCCCAGGCAGTGATGAAATAAGACACAAATCTTTCACTTTTTCACTGGAAAAAAAGTTCTAAAAAGTGGGACATTCTGAATTCAGAACATTCACTCTATTTTTTTGGTTTAAAGGATGGAAAAGGAGTCAAACATAGTCAAACTCTACCAACATTTTTTCTGTTTCTAAGGCATACATGTGTAATTTCTTCCTTTTCACAGGACCTTTTTCCCCTGTACTCAGCACTGGTGAGGCTGCACCTCGAGTGCTGTGCCCAGTGCCGAGTCCCTCAATTTAAGATGGACATTGAGATGCGCGAACGCATCCAGAGGAAGCCAACGAGGCTGGTGAAGGGTCTGGAACAGCAGCCCTATGAAGAATGGCTGACAGATTTGGGGTTGTTTAGCCTGTAGAGGAGAAGGCTCAGCAGAGACCTTGCCATTCTCTACAGCTGCCTGAAAGGAGGTTGGATGTCGTATCCAGGTGAGAGTGGGCCTCTTCTCTCAGGCAACCAGTGACAAGGTGAGAGGACAAGTCTTAAACTGCACCAGGGGAAGTTTAAGCTTGACATTACAAAAAAATTCTTTATAGAAGGAGTGGTTGAGCATTGGAATGGGCTGCCCAGGGAAGTGCTGGAGTCACAGTTCCTGGAGGTGTTTAAGAAAAGACTGGATGTGGCACTCAGTACCATAAACTGGTGGTGTTTGGATGATCTCCAAGGTCTTTTCCAACAGTGTGAATTCTGGTTTTCTGTGACTTTCTCTTTTGCTTATCCTTTATAGGCTGAAAACACATAACATTTGTTTGGTTTGGCAAACAACTTAGAGCTAGCTTTAGGTTTAGATTTAAGGTTGATTTAGGGGTCCAGCAGGACCACTCATGGAGGAAAGTCCCCAGTGGTGAAGGAATCTAGGCACAGGTTTCCAAAGACATGGAAGATGAGAGATCTTCTTGCAATGTCTGATACGAGCCTCATCTTTCACCCAGTGTTGAATGCTCCCTGTCATGACACAGTCAGACAAAAATCCTGTTTGAATTCCACATGGAGTATGAATGGTTCAGCTCTTGTTAGCAGGAATCAACATGCAACTTACACTCAATTACAACTCATCTCTATAACAAACTCTATCACCATTTATTTTCCATGCTAAGGCATAAAAATTAGCAATCAACAAAAAGATGCTGCAAACTTTTGAAATATAAGTTACTAGCACTGTCTGGTTGGGCTTGGACATGTCCCTGAATGCTCTGCTATCCAGCAGCTGTAAATTCATCAGCTGTCATGGCCTCAAATCAAACTGTCTCCTCAAATGGCTGCTAATCTAAGATCACAGGTAGAATGGTCAATTCTGATTTTGAGGAATAATTTTCTTCTTTTGTAGAATGGCTGTGAAGATGGATACCTTTGCATGGAATGTAGGATTTTTACAGGTGCATTTCTTCCCTCTGTTTTCTGCTAAATGTAACGTTGAGCTCCAGGTTTATTTTAGCAGAGGTGCAGAGAATCAAATAGCTTAAGTGCAACTTGGGAGGATTTGAGTGCCAGATCACACAAGGGTTTCTTTGAACATCTAAGCCTAGGTGCTTAAATCACAGAGAATTTCTAGATGCGGAATATTGTTTTGCTTTGAGAACAACTTGAACAAACACAATTCCTCCCCTCTTGACATTTTGACCCCATATCCTCCTCTTTCATTTATATCTTGGTTGATTCTTCCTTTTCTCTTCCTTTTTCTTCTTCAGCTTGTGATCTAGAGTCTTATGTACATGAATACATGCAAAAGAAGTGTAGTATGGTGTGCTAAGGAGTGAAATTTTTCTACACCCCTTGGATAAGTAATTTCTTCCAGCCTCAGAGAAGAGTGAAGTACAGTAACATGTCAAGGAGTAGAGAAAAAAGAGTTGTATTCCATAAGATGGTTGTCTCTTATTTTAAAGAGCATACAAGTGGTGAAAATTACCAGCCTTTCCACATGCACGCACTCTCCCCCCTTCTTCCCTCAACACTCCTCTTTGACTCTCTCTTGCTCACATTCACTTGCAGGGAGACATTTCCTGATTTATTGCTTGAAAGGCTGTCATCTCACTTCATCTCTTCAAAGAGAAGTGGATTTTTTTAATTTGTGTGGATAAGATCTCAGGCAGCCCATAAGGTATTGCAGCCCATTAATGAAATACCAGAATGGGAAACTTGACATCTAAATGTTAAAAGAGCTATTACTTCCTACACATCCAAAAGCCCCACATCCAGTGTCCTCCCAAAAGCTAAAATGGAGTAGGACCCTCCAGGATTTCAGGTTTCCGTATAGAAAGTGGAAAATGATGCATTAAATCCTCACTAATATTTATTATCCTTCCTTGTATACACTGATACACAGTAAAACCATCCCTTTACTGAGAACTGTAGGTACTGAAAGCTAGTTACTACTCTGATGAGTTCAGATACTTAATTTTCATCAATATTTGAGATTGAAAACCAGTCAGTGGTGTGCAAGAATTGTACATTAACATTTATCTCTGATTTGTCTCTACAAGAATCCTCATGAAAACTATTTTTCAATTAGTAGAAAAAGTCTGGCATTTCAAAGGGATTCAGATATAATTTTTAAAATATTGAAGTAATCTCTCATGACTTGCATTTAGCAAAGTAGTATTAAAGTAATGTATATAAAAGTAAGTAGGCTAAATAATGACACAATAAGCATATTTTCAAATGCATCAATGTTATGGCTTGGCATGTCCTTCTTCCTGCTTAAAATTAGCAGTGACAGATAGTGAGACCTTATTAATTTCTTAATAGGCTGATAGGCACAGCCAAGCATGCAGCAAAGAATAATACAAATTAGCACTTGGGTTTACTAGCCTGCAAACCTGGGGATGATGTAGTGTAGAGTAAGATCCAGAAAGAGGAAACACATAGGATGAAGTCCAAGCCTTCTATCCCAAATTTCTGTTCCCCTTCTCCTAGAAAAACTGGAATCAAGTTATAAAATAATTTATTAATTTTTCTTGAAAAAAGAATGCTGAGCCAAGTCTAAACCTCATTTTTCAGAACTACAACCCTGAATTTCTTTAATTTTCTGCTGTGAATTGAGCATAAGGAAATGTTCAAATTTAGAAGTTCCTGAGTATTTTTGTGTCCCTAATTCAAGACGTGTATTGTGATGTCACAGTAGGAAAGTATGTGAAAGTGGGGGAAAAATTTCACATAATTTATAGAAATTGTGAAACTATTTTTTTTTTACTTTCATATTGCTTGTGTGTATCTGCCTTCTTCAAGCTGTTCCTCTCAATACTTAGCAAGAATGTTTAGAGAGGTATAGATATTTTAGTTAATCTTGGAGACTTGCAGTAACAGTTGAGAAAATGTTTTAAAGTTTTGTATTTCTTAATGGAAAAAAAGAGTTCTAAAAAGGGATATATATATTCCTTAAATTTCCATGATAAATAGAGATTAAACACGTATGCAAATAATTAGCTTTAATGAACATGTTCAAAGCAGCATCTATTTTTAACTAGATGCAAGAAGCTTGTATTTATTTCATCTGGAGATTTCAGGGAGAGACTGAAGTTAAAGCTAATTTTAGCTTTCACTCTGAGTGTTTTAAACAAACATGAATGATGTGATGTATCTGTCAAATCATTCAGTTATTTAAGAAGGAAGCTAAAGTGTTCACTTTTTAGCACTTCTGCTCTGGTTTTTATTGTATGACTGGTGGACATATTTCATTCTTTTGAGAACAAATGCAATCCTAACATTTCTTTTCAACACCTTTGGTTGCAGGGACACAATGGGCACCACTGCAATTTTATCTGTGGTTTTTAATTTATTTCAATTTTCAATACTACTGAAATTAAAATCAGGTGTGATAGACAGAATGTGTATTTGAAAAGAGATTTTTTGATTTATCTTCTTTCTTCTGAGTCTGTCAGAAGATATTTCTAGCATTCTACCCCTTCACTCTGAGGGATATTGGTTCAAACATCCAGCGTAACACCTTTCTCTTTGCTGTAAGGCCTTTCTATTTGTTGTTGGGCTTTCCTTTCTGCCAGTGCTTCCTACCACACCTTGCATGGGAAAAGCACCTGGTGCTGGATGAACATTCTGTGTATGCAACCACAGATTTTGATTTAACTTTTCATTGACTTCCTTTTTTTTTTTCCTTTGGCAATGTATCACCCAAATAAGTTGGAGGCTGCATTCCCATTCCTCATATTGCCAGGTGGGTGATTCCAAGGAGACTGTTGCTGGTCCAGACAAAGTGCCCTGGAAGAATATATGCCCTAAGAATAAACTCCATAGTGAACTTGTGATAAAGTCTTAGGAAGTAGCATGGAACCATTTGTGCTTCTCCTCCTTTCCTGACCCCTTGGAGAGATTTGGGTTCATTGTGATTTTCCTCGAGAGCTGTGCCCCATAGGGGCAAAATTCAGCAAGGTGCAATCCCCTTTAAGCAGCTTTTCTGATTTAAAGTTGTTTCTGATGAAAGTGAGGGTCAGGAGGGCCAAATGTCAGTGCTTTATTTCAGCTGTGGTGGAGCAGGGTGGTGCGGGTGATGCCTGCAATAAAGCTTCTTGGGAATTCAGTCATGAAACACTCTCATCCTGCTCTGGACATTATTTTTATCCCCTCATTCCAGGTGACAGAAACATCTTTTAAAAGGATAGACCATGGGAACTGACTGACAGGATGACTGTGAAAGACTTCAGTAAATTGTAGGTGGATTTATTAGTTCTGCTCAGGGTCATGCTAACAGTACTGAATTGAGGTGGAATTGAACTTGTGCTTTTAGATGGGAGAGCAGCACTGGTTGAAAAAGAAAAGAGAAAAAAGAAAGGAAAGGAAAGGAAAGGAAAGGAAAGGAAAGGAAAGGAAAGGGAAGGAAAGGATGCATAAATCAGATCAATTTCAAGAAAATTTCATTTTCTCATCTAGTGAATTACTATATTTCTGGCAAACTAAAACAGGTGAGAAAGGAAAGATGTGATGATGATAATAAAAAATGATGTCTTGAATTTTACAAATCAAGAAGCAATTTCTTCAAACACTTGTTTCTGAAACCCTCTAAGATAATGGTGTTTACTGAAAGAGTATTTCCCTCAGGTTGTGAGGGAGCAAACTGAAAAGCTCATATCCCCTCACCAAAGTATCTGTCAGATTTGATCATTATAGTTGCGCTCTGCTTGGAGTAGTGACTTAGATGGGATATATATTCTGAGGTGCTTTTTCTACTGGGCATAATAAACTTAATTTTCATTTATGCTTTCTGTATATAACTAAGTACAAGATGCATTAAACTGTTAAGTGCAGAAAAGTCACAGCTGATCTGTTGAAAAATAGAAGTGTAGGAAGAATATATATATTTATTTATCCATATTCCAATGTATCTATATTCTTATCTTTCTACCTGCTTTCCTACATACATACATATATACAAAATATTCCACTTAACATAGATGATATTAGTGTATAAAGTAGTGGAATTATGTTAATGGGTCCTGCTACTGGATTTTTTGCAGCAGTCTACAAATGTTGGAAGGCTTTTTCAACTGAAAAGTGATGGAATGACTGAAGTATTAGGAAGTTTGGTCCTGCTCTAGGGTAATCCCATTGCAGGAATGGGAATGCAGTCAGAAAAGTCTCTTACATTTGGTTCTGAAACATATTTTACCAAAGTCAGAAAAATGTAATGCTCCATTTAATGTAGGTATCTCATTGCAATATTTGATATATCTGTTTATACTTAAACTGAATATTACTGGAGAGGGCAGGTAGGGACCAATGTGCTGGTATAAAATAAAGAAAGTAGGTGGTAAGCAGATTTAGTAATGAACTCATCTTTCCATGGGAAAAAAAGAGACTTTGAAAAAGTTGTGTTTAAAAGTATACATAAGTTTAAGCCACAGAGATCGTACCAAAATAAAAAAAACTTCTCTAGGATTCAGGGCGCAGAATTTGTATTGTGGAGGTAGACTTTTCCAAAATAAGCCACACAGCTAATTTAATTGGGTTAGAAGATACAGTCAAAAAATATTTTTGTTCTGGTTTTATTTTGGTATTTTTGCTTAAAAAGTATCAGTAAAATTCTTTGATAAAACACTTTGATTCCATAAATGTGCAAATTTGCAAATTGATCCCTTCCTTTATAAGAAATGATCTGGGGGAGGTCTTTTTCAACACCTCAAGTTGAAAATTAGTTATGTTTTCCATAGAAAAAATACTTTTTAATAGAGCAAGTAGAAAGTCTGCAATCATGCAAGGTTGTTCTATGTTTTGGTGCACAGTATTCTTAGTTATAAATTGTTACATCCTTTGATACTAGTTAAGCTGATTTATGCTTGTATAAGAATATGACATGTACTTTTTCCTTTTACTTGAAGAGGCAAGAAATACCTTTTTCTCATTAAAGAAATGCCATGGGTTGTTCAAGTCACACCAGAAGTGAATAAAACCAGACCTCATCTTTAATTAATGAGTTCTGCCTTAATGTGGTTATTATGGGTGGGTGTCACTCACCTAGAAGCTCTCATGTCCTAAACTAATAGCACCAGGAAGAATAAGTTGGCATGACATTTTTCTTTGCAGTTTAGGGTGTACCTATATACCTAAAACCTATAGGGTCATCTCATACCTTTTCTTTTATTCTTTTTAAAAGGTAGTAGAATGTAACATATGGGAAAAAGAAAAACAGATACTGACAAAATTATTACTCTCAGTTGAGTAGGAAATGTTAGTTTCTGAAGCAGCACGCAATGATTAAAAAATTATGTTCATACTTATTGTCACACCCACTCAAATACTAGCAACAGTTTATCTCTAAAAGGAAAACATTTTGTTGAAATCTTCTGGGCAGTGTGGAAACAACCTGTGTTATTTGGTTTACGTTTTGACCTACTTTATCCCCTTGTGCTTCAGATGTTACAGAGTTATACTTTAAATTCACTTTATGTAGAGTTCTTTGTTTTGAGGCTCAGCATGTGTAAAACCTAGCAGCAAATCGTTACCTAGTGTTAAAACAAATAATGTCTTGCCAGCTTAGTGAACTTCTATTCATTGTGTTAGGTTTTATGATGACTCAGAAGAAAAAATAAAAATCCTTTGGTGAAGGGTTTGCAAGGCAAGCATCAGAAAGGATGTAGTACAAAAATTGTCACTGGATTATAAAACAAGGTTTGGCAGAACTTGAAAGTATCATACTCTCAAGCAGCTATTCCCACAAGCAGTCCTCCCTAGAAATCCTTTTTCCTGTTGTGCCAGATTTTGCAAACTACTTTTGGTATCACTTGTGCTTTTAGATCCTGACTACCTCACAGTTTTTGACACACAGTGTGAAGACCAATCCAATGATATGATTTGAAAGCAATAGGCTTCAGTCCCACCCCTGGACCTACTAAATGTGCACATGTAAGACTGACTGGTACCAGTGCACATGTGTGAATCCCTTAGAGACTCCAGTCTGCTCAGATGAACCCAGAGAGCCCTGGGCCTTTATGGGATATGTCAGCTAGGGCGGAATATCTCACCTACAGAAGAGCTCTTGTGTGTGGAGTGACCACTTCCAAGCACTCTGCTTAGCATACAGAAACCTGGAAGTGTTCATCCCCCACACCACAGAAATGAACCATAGAAATGAACCAAGAGTCAAAAATCATATTCTGCTGCTAATGCCATTGAAGTTTGGAGAATTATCTCTTCAGGAAAAACTGATAAACAAGAACTTGACAGGGAGGTGAGCAGAGAGATGCCTTTCCTTTCTTTTTGAATGGAACGTGACCCATTTAAAGCAAAATCTGCTCCACAGCGACAAGATGCCACTGTGAAGTGGCTGAAATCCACTGTACATTGGAAGATTGGAATGCAGGACCTGATGATATGGAGTAGAGGTGTGCAGGTGGAGGATGCACATTCTCTTGCATGACTGAAATATTTGAGTACCCATATGTGTGCAGCAGGAGTGCATGTGAATTTTGAATCTTCGAAACCTACATTCAGTTCTTGTGAGGCTGTGAAATATTTCTAAATACTCTGAGTAATTTACTCACATGTAAATGGAGTAGAGGGAATTGCAGCCAAAAGTGTTCCTGTGTCAGGGCCAGAAATGTTAACTTCCCTTATCCTTAAGATACCACCTGAGCCACACCTACAGAAAAATTATATGGGAAAAAGACCAGGCACCATAAAATTGTACAGAGTGTAGGTAGCTTGCTACCTACCATTAATGTCCTTCTGAATCATCTTTTCTGAAATTCCTTAATTTATTTTGTCTCTTCTTGACCTTATAATTGTTTTAAGAGAAGTGTGCAGAGTGCATATTGTGCGTGTCACCCACTCCTTAATTCACTTTGAATTAGAGGTAGAGGAAGTTGAGGCTGTTTGTAAAAGATTATGTTTAGACAGATTGCCAGATTGTCTCTTCTAATGTTCCAGAAACATAAAAGATTTTGGTTGCAAAAGAGAGGTCTGAATGCAATGAAAAGATTCTCACTGATAATCATGGGAATGCACATGATGTGGAAGATTGGTGCCTGCCCCATTGGCTTGTCTGAAGTCAGTTTCAAACCTGAAGGTGAAGGTGTCCTTCCTGTAAGGAGGCCTGGAAGCTGCAATCTCTCTCATTCTCTCTCTGTAGTTTCAAAGCCAAGTAATGGGAGCAAACACCAGTTTGAAAAGCATGCTACTTCATTATCCTGACATGGTATTCTCAGCAGGGTTCTCTTCATTACCTTAAACATGGTATTTTCAGAACCTAACAACACTGGAGCATAATGAGTGCAAATTCTTTGAAAAATGTAAGTGCAGGTTTGTCTACAAGAGTTGTGCAAATATATTAGATGTACAACATTTTCATGGAAGCCTAACTGCTCAATATGTTCTGATACTTCCAACATTTTTGCTGCAAGTGGGTGGAAAAATCAGGGTTGTAACCCTTATGTGAAGGCAGCTCTAGTCAGATCAAATGCAATATTTACAGCTTTCTGTGTTATTACTTGTTTTACAGTACCAGTTGTCAACCTGATCAGAGTGACCTTCTGCTGAGGGCTGGCACTGAAAAAACCTGACTCATTAACCAGGGAGGAAAAGGTCACTCTCTTAAAAGTGATGTCTACTCTGCTTAGCTGCAGTTGAATGGCTGTGAATATGGGAAATTCCTCTCCCCTTCCCTCCCCTCCCTTCCCCTTCCTTTCATTATACCAGATTTCCTCATGGCTATGAGGAAAACCTGGTCCATTACAAAGCTCCTAACTAACTGTTCAGAATTACAGTATTCTACTAAAACTACTTTGTAATTAGCAGGCTACCAGCCGAGAACTGGTTGTCTCTCAGTGTGTTGGCTTTTTCCACGTGTGCTGAAGCTCCTCTGCGTTGTTTGGATGGAAGAAAAATTGAGCTTCAGCTGGGCCTGAAATTATTGTGGTTGTATGCATCAGTTTTGCTCCTGGATTCTGCAGATATCTTTCAGAAAGATCGACCTAGGATGTTTTTACACAGTATTAGATGGTGCAGATGTTTGAGGAAGTTTGTTCTAAAAATGTTGCTTCAAATGCCTCACCAATGTGTTAATGTGTTGCCTTTCTAATTTGAAGTATATATTAAGATATACGCACTTCTTTAAAATATACATTTAAAGGGTACCTTTTTGTTTAGAATGTACACCATTATCTGAACTGATAAAATATTGTTTACTTCATAAGAAGAGAACCTAAAATTAGAGGGTTAATCAGAGATAAGAACCCTTTCCAGTTTCCTTGGACTGAACACTGACCTTTACATCTAAAGATTGTATTTTGAAAAATAAGATTGTAAAGTAATTCTTAGTGACAATCTTATGGAAGATCCATATTTCTGTCATAACCACACAGTTTCTGCCACCTTTTGTGTGCCTGCATCTAGTTTTCAGCTGCCAATCCTTTGACTAGTATCCAGTATTTTCCAAGATGTGTGCAGTGAAAGCTTCCTTAGGGCTATGTTGTTGTTGCTGCCAGCTCTGGCTTACTGCTTCTCCTTGTTTCTCATTTCATTATCTACTTTTAAATTAGCCTCACATTTCTTTTCTTCAGTTACTCTCAAGTCAGGGAGATCTGTGGTCTCTCAGGAAGGGCTTGAGGAGTTTCCTCTGCAGCCTGCACAAGGTCGTGGCTGCCTTTTTCCCGTTCCTTGGAAGCAAGGTGCCTTGAGCTCTCCACACTGCAGCCCACTAAACACGGGGATGTCACCCCAAATAGACACATGTGAGGAAGTGTTTTGCAGTAGAAGCACCTCTTCTGTGGGATGGAAGGAGGAATTTGGCGCAGAACACAGGTCTGGGAGTAGGACATCCCCCAGTTCCATGCTCTCCATCGTGGTTCCAATGCTTTGGTTTTCCTCTCTTGTAAATCAAGCCAGTTTCGAGGAGTTTCTGCAGAAATCATGAGTCATGTGTAACATTTTCATTGCATGGGGTAAGTAATGCATTAAGTGATTATCTTCCACAACTACGTGGCTATATGATTTGCTGTTATTTTCCCAGATAGCAGAGTTTAAGCAGCCAAGAAATCCAGCCATACAAGTGTGTGACAAAGTATCAGCTTTCATTCCGGAGGCCATGCAAAGAGTATGATTATTTAGTGGAATGACTTCACTCTTTAATGGAAAGTAATCTGTGTCAGGGAAACTATCACATATAATTTGGTGCAATTGAACTTTGTCTTTAACCTTTTACTATGATTTATGTGATTAGGTCACCAGAGGAAGTGGCTTTGAAAAGCATGATTAAATACTTTAAGGAAACAATTTCTATCTTCAAGCACCTTGTGTAACTTCATTTTTCAAGTGTTTGTCCTTCCTCATCAGCCTCGCTGCATTGAAATAAAGAAAAATAATCTTTGAAATGTTATTTTATTTCTTTAATATAAAAACAGGTGAGAACAACTGAAGCTGCAAATTAATTTCTATTATTCTGATACAAAGTTCCTTTAGTTTTCACTCCACAAAATTACATCTATTTAACAACTTGCTACTGATTTTAAGCCTAGCATAATGAATATAATTTTTGTGTTGTTGATCTGCTGCAATTTACCCTTTTAAAACTAGTATATAATACTATAGTCATTAGATATTGCCTGCAGAAATAAACGCCAAGGCACAATTCAGAAAGAAAGAAGTTTTGAATAATTCTTTGCTTAATTCCTTTAGCTCTGTAATGAGCTTACATTTCTGAGGAGGATGCTTTGCTCTCCAAACATATCCTACCCTGTTTGGCTTCAGGCATCAATGCCAACAGATGTTGAGAATCACATATTCTTCCAGTGGTGAGTGAGTTATGACCCATCAAAGTTCCTCAGCTCATGTGTAAGGAATGAAAATTTAAAATGTATGCAAACTAGTCTCCTAATTAAAGTTCAATAATGTAAGGCTTTGAACCTCTTCATTGCCTTTGGAAGGAACCAAAGAGAAGCAGGATGCTTATCAGCAGAAGTTATTTCATAAAAGGCCAAATTCTGCACATGGCTCTTCCAAAACTTCACCATGTTGCCAGGTCATGAAAAGGCAGACATAATCACCAAATATGGGTGTGAACAGGGAATATACAAATTCCTCATTGTCACTGAGGCTTGTTTCCATCTGGTAATTGGAATTTGGTCCTTGAAACTGAGGGATCTGGTTGCAGCTGTGTTGTTAAGGGTCAGGTTTAAACATCAAACAGAGTTAATTTTCCTCTACAATTTTCATAGCCTGTCCGTGCTGAACTTAGAGAGTTTAGCTATAAATTTGCATACCTTAGCTCTGTAAAGGGGCCTCACAACTCAAGCCCAATCCCTGGGACCTCAGCTCTAACCAGAGATATCTTGCCTGCTTATCTGTACTGCTTTATATGACTCTTACCTGTGTAAGAGCTATGCTCCCCTCTTACAACACCTCTCTTCGTGCAGCCAACACCACATCAGCTTGCTCCTACTGCCAGTTTCCAGTATCAGGGAAGTATTAATCTGGTGGAGGGAAAGCTGGGGAAGATGAGAGAAGTGCCTGTTCAGTAGTGCAAAATTTATGTCATTATTATGTCTTAAGTTTCTTTATCTCTGGGACATTGCCAAGAACCTTTCTTTTGTGCCTGTGCATGTATACATAGATAGATTAGGCTCAATACCACAACCTGATGTTGAATTCTTCACATCACTACCAAGCCCTCAAACCTCACAACTAACTTCAGTAGAGAGTAAGGAGTAGAATATGATAGCCTCACTTTGTGAAGATAAAGCAAGAGAGGAGAGGGGGAGAAAAAGGCATAAAAGAGAGAAAGAGAAGAAAAAAGACCACCAATCTTTAGATCCCATGTTGGTCCTGATGCAGGAATGGTCCAGACCTAGGGACTATACACAGAATGAGACAGAGAGAGAGAGAGGGGAAATGAGAGCAAGGGGGACAATCACTTCCTTTCACAGATAACCTGGTGCACACCCCTTATGTAAACAGGACCTTTTGTGCCATATTTTTTGTGCATGTGCAGCCAGCCCTTCTGAGCCCTCCAGGAAGTGGATTGGGGTGGGAGGAGTTGATGCAGGTGCACTGAGAATGAACTCAAAACAGAAATTGAAGCCGGCTGAGAACAGTGCTGCCCCACCTCCATGGGACCCTCTCCTGTAGTCACACCTTTCCTGCCCCAGAAGTCAATATGGTCAGGATAAATCCTGGTCCTTCACAAGGCCATAACATTATATCTGTCTGATGATGAACAACTGCAAGTTAGAGAAAAATTCAATAGCAATTAAGCAATATTTTTACTATTTAGACCGAATTTAATGGGAGAAAAAAATGACATTTCTTCAAATATTTTCAATTAGTTGCTAGCCTAGGGAGGAAGAAAAAAAATTGATGCATTTTTGTGAAGTTTTCACAGGTATCACAGTCATTAGATACTCAATGGAGGCAAACATGTACACTAAAAGCTAGTGTAGTATTGTCATTTAATTTGAAGGATATTTTCAGCACAGGGTAAGAAAATATGCAGAGACCACTGCTGCTCAAAGTTATCAAAACAGGGTTGGTTTGATTTGGATTGGTTTGGTTTGGTTTGGTTTGCAGGCTTTTATGCTTGTTTGTTTTTTTCCTCCCACAACAGCATGTGAATCACAGAGTCATAAAATGCCTAAATTCCTACTATGCAATGCTTCCCATTCCCTGCCATCAGCTGTTTTCTGAAAACCAAAGCAGGATACATTGCTTTTCACTTATTCATACATCTAAACAATGCCCCTCAGAGTCAGCCTTAGTACCAGCTTCTTCCCTTATATTTGAGCCCTCAAACTTTGGAATATCTATCCCAAGAGGAAATGTCTGAGGATCTCCCTATAGTAGGTCCTTACACAGGTAAATTGTGCTGAACCTTTCTGCTGAAGCTTGTGTTGTCAAAGAGGGAAACAAAATACAGGAGGAAGGACAAAGAAAGCTCTTGAAAAGACAATTACTCCTTAGCTGTAAAAAATGGAGAAAATAATGGAGGCAGATCTAGTGAAAAAAAGCCTATAATTAAAAACAAATTTACCATTTGCATTTCAGAGGCAAGTTTCTGTGCAAAAATTTGAGAAACAGCAGGTTGACAGTGAAAATTATTGACTAATTTGCTGTATATTTCTAAGTAAGTTATATGAAATATATTGAGGATTTAGTCAGCTTTTCATAGCTGCTTTATTATTCTTTAAAAGTGAATAATTTATAACTGTTCTCAGAGATTTTATCAGCCACTTATCTCCTTCAGCTGGACTTGTGATATGGAGGGATATAATAAATTTCTGCTTAGTATTATAAGAATTAATCGGACAACAACAGCAGGAGAAAAATGACTGCTTTCATGGTTAAATATTTTATATTTAGCAAAAAAACTGCAAATGGAAATAAAAGTAATTTAGTCTTTATCCCTTATCTGAACACTGAAAAATGTTGGTGACAGTGAACTACAGTGTATTTGCTGCATATTGTAATTTTAGTTGTTTTTAACTTAAGAGAACCATTTATTTTAGTGGGCAAAGTTCCTTGCCGTCTACTTACTGCTCCCACCCAGATAACCTGTAGATCTGTGAAAAATTTTATCCATCAGATGGGCTGTATTCTTTACAGCTTTGATCCATTATTACAACTTTTAGGCAAATTTGAGTGTTCTTTTATGGATTTTACCTGCTAAAGGATAACTGTGTGTTTGAGATCACCATTGTAACCACAGCAGCAAGAGAACAATTGTGAAAATACCACTTGTGTGCTGTTGGAATGAATTAATTATCCATATTTTCCTGCAACATAATCAATCTTTTTCATATCTCCTTAACCGTGTAAAGACTGTTAGAAGATAAGAAAAACATAAATGTAATTCACATTTCTTACTAATTTTCCATAATTCTTCTGGATGACAAAATATTTATGGAAGGTATCATAGACAGAGTAGCAAGTGTACCTTCATTTATTTTAGCACCATTATTTATTTGACTTCTAGTGAGGCTAATTTGGACTTGTGAATAAAACAAATAGCTTATTCCAGAACCTCATTGAAGGCATGGGTCCCAAAGATGGAGACAGAGGTGCTTCTGCCTGAATCAGTGCAAGAATTATAATTCCAAGGTGCATTTTTTTACAAGGTCATTTGTCAGGACTTCTTTTTAACTTCCTTGAACAATGTCTTGAACTGTTTGGAGCTGCAATTTAAACCCAGGGAGAGATTAAATATTTCCTAAAAATATTTGACAAGTGAAAAGTAAGCATTCATGAAGGGGCTTGAAAATTCCAAGTCTTACTTTCTCAGTTTACCTGTTGACAGTAATAATGCACATAAGGGCATTTAGTAGAAGTTTGGTCATCACATCAGAACAACTACTTCAGTCTGTTCTGGGAGAAAGGTGACTATTTCTGTATCCATAGATCTTTTCAGCTGCTCGAAGTATCCAAACTACAGCTTTGCTCTTTCAATCCTGCTCAGTTGGTGGAGTGAGTGGTGCACATTTTCTATCTGGATTTTCCCAACGCTTTCCATGAAGTTTCCCACAGCTTCCTCCCAGAGAAACTGACGTGTGATGCCCTGGAGAAGTGGACTGTGGGATGGCTGGGCCCTGGCTCATGGGCTGCCCCCAGAAGGAGGTGGCAAACTGCTCTTTCCAAGCTGGCAACCTCCACAAGTGGGGTCCCCAGGAGTCAGCAATGGGCCCAAAGCTGCTGATTATCTTCCTGAGTGATCTGGACAATGACATCAAGTGTACTGTGATGGTGCCTGTGGTGGTACCAAACTGAGTGGAAAATGGGTATTTGGGAAGGGAAAGCCACCCTGCAGGAAGGCTGGACAGGCTGGAGGACTGGGCTGGCAAGAACCTTATGAAGCTCAGCAAAGGCAAGTGTAAGGTCTTGCACCAGGGAAAACATAATCCAGGAGGGCAGCACAGGCTGGCATCTACCTAGAAAGGGAACAGCCCTGTGGAAAGGGACCCAGGGGTCCTGGCAGACATCAGACTCACACTGGGTGTGCAGAGCATGCTGTGGAAAAGAGACCCAATGTTGGACTGCATCAAAAAGTGCATCACCTGCAGAGACAGAGGAGCCCCATCCCACTCTACTGAGTGCTCCTCAGGCCACTCCTGGAATACTTTGCTTGGCTTTAGTCCCTATTCCAGGGGCTGGAGAGGGTCCAGAAAAGGGCCATAAAGATGGTCCAAGGGCTGGGAAGCCTGCTGAGTGAGGAAGAGCTGAGAGATATGGTTTGTTCAGCTTGGAAAA
>VZRX01002445.1:76515-87860 GCA_013398075.1 Notiomystis cincta
ATATTCTGTAGATAACCCCTATGTGTGCATGCTAGTGTTTGTGTATGCACATGCATGCTGAATTCAAGTCACCTCTCCTTTCCTTATGACTCTTTTCCAATCATATTGCAAAGGGTATATAAAAGATTTCTAGATTAAAACACAGTTACTGCCTTTTGATGTAATAGCACAGATTAAAAGCAGTTGAATATAGCTGAGTTGCAATAGAGACAATTGGAAAAACTTCATCACTCTTGTGCTGTCTTTAAGGGTAATGATTAATGTACCATTGCAGGATGATATATATGCCCATAGATTACTGTTTGAATTACTATGCCTTCTTTATGACTTACTGTTTCCAGAGACGTCTGAACAATTCATTTAAAGATCAGAGAAGAATTAAAGACTTTTCTTTTTCTTCCCAGAAAGGTTTAAAAAACAAAAAGTAAAAGAAGTAGAAAGAAGTTCTTTCTAATATTTGGAAGAAACTGTCCGTGAAGTGGAACAAAAAGGAATTTCAGCCATTCCAGCAGTAAGTCAATTTCACCTAGAAGTCTCTATGCAAACCCACACAGCATAAAATTCTGAGAAGAGGGAATTAAGAAGAAAGAAAAAAAGCTGTGTGGTGCAGTTGCCACACTGAGGAAAGGGATGCCATCCAGAGGAACTTTGCCAGACTTGAGAGGAGGGTTGTGAACTTCAACAAGGCCAGGTTCTGCACCCGGGTTGGAGCAATCCCAAACACAAATACAGACTGTGGGGAGAATGGATCAAGTGCAGCCCTAGAAGAAAGGGCTGGGGGTGTTGGTGGACAAGAAGATTGACACATCTTGACAAGGCTCACTTGTAGCCAAGAAAGTCACTCGTGTCCTGGGCAGTATCAAAAGGAGTGTAGCCAGGAAATCTAATGAGCAGATTCTACTGCTCTACTCTGCTCCTGTGAGACCCTACTTGGAATACTCAGTCTGGTAGAGAGCCACTAAAATCACCTGAGGTCTGTAGCACCTCTCCTATTAAGATAGGCTGAGAGAATTGGTGTTGTTCAGCCTGGATAAGAGAAGGCTCCAGGAAGATCTCACAGCAGATTTCCAGTACCTGAGAGGAGCCTTCAAGAGAGCTGAAGAGGGATTTGCTGCATCATCAAGCAGTGACAGTCCAAAGAAAAATGGCCTTAAACTGAAAGAGGGTAGATTTAAATTGGATATTGGGAATAAATTCTTTGCTGTGAGGGTGGTGAGGCACTGGACAAAGTTGCTTGGAGAAGGTGGTGATGTCTCATCCTGGGAAATGTTCCAGGCTGGGCTGGATGGGGGTCTGAGGAACCTGGTCCAGGGGAGAGTGTTGCTGCCTATGGCAGGGGGTTTGAACATGGTGTTCTTTATGGTGAGTTCCAATCTAAACTATTGTAAAATTCCATGATAAATTGCTGTAGTTGGACTAAATTCAAATGGACTACGAGAGCTGGCACAAATGGCTTCCATTCCTAAGGGAGTATAGAGGTCACGTAAAGAAATACCACCACCACCTGCCTCCAATATTACTTAAAAATTGTTGTGGAGTAGAAGAGATAAAAGAATTGAACACTTTTATACTTAGTTTTAAGAAATTATCTCTCATGAAGCAGAGTACATTTAAATTTTTTTTCTAATTAATAGCTTTTAATAAGATAGCTGAAAAAAAAATTATAATAAACATTAAACTGAATGCAAATAAGTGAAAAACTGTGAAAAAATCTGCAATATTTCACAAAAAATATTTCATACATTTATTTGAGGAATATTAAAACTGTCATGGATATTTATTCAAGAAATAAACAGTAAGATTTACAATTAAAATAATGATGAAATTTTAGGAAAGAGTTCATGGGATCTGTGGACATAATTTTAAGAAATGTATTCATTATAGTCAAGGAACAAAAATTCCTCTAGGTAACACCTCTGACCAATTAATCTTGACCTTGAGTTCTGAGCTGTTAGAGACCCTTGTGGATGATATTAATTATTAAAAATAATTATATAGATATGTGAAAAATTCTCAAACCCCTTTTCTCAGTAGAACTAGTAATGAAATGAAGTTTCACCCCTGCAGTAAATTCCAGTATGTAACTGATCATTGCTGTTATCTACTGGATCTAAAAGCCAAGAACAATGAGGGAACAGAACAGAATTTACAGAAAGTGTGAAATAACTGTGACTTCAGTGAAATATCTAATTTTATATCTTTGTTTTCCTTATATTGTCACTTTTAGTATAAAACATTGATGATGCTGTTTAAGAAGATACATTAAATTAGAATACTGGAATAAAACATAAAATGTAAATTTCATTAAATAAGTTGCAATATTCTCTATCTTGAATTATTTTGAACATTTTCCTTTCATCTTGATGCAATCAACATGTTCCAACGACAACATATCAGCTACATAGGAAACAGTTTTCTGTTAAGAAAATGTTATTTTGAAAATTCTCCAGTGGATTTAACACTTTTTTCTGACAAAGTAGGCAATCAGCTAACAGATTCAGTGCTTTATCTTGTTGGCATGCACCTCCACTGCTGCATCTCTCACATGTGGTCCTTTAGTCAGTTTTATTTCAGATCCAGCTATTTGTAGAAATGCTCTGTGTGATTTCACTTGTTGTATGATGTAAAAGCAACCACCAAAACCTTAATTGCCAAAACCTCTGCAAGACTGTTATGGTGTGTGTTGGTTTGTCCTGGCCTGGCTTCTGGTAGCAGGAGTGCCACAAAGGTGGCTCCTGTGAGAAGCTGCTGGAAGCTTCCACCATGTCCAGCAGAGCCAATGGCTGATGGCTCTGGAGATGGCCACGCTGCTGGCCAGGATTGGGACAGTGAGAGAGGTTGGTAACGCCTCTGTGATGGCAGATTTAAGGAGGAAATCAAAACAAAGTCAGGGGTTCATTTCTGGTTAGAGAGGAGGAGGAGGTGAGAACATGTGAGGGAAAACCACACGGAGACACCAAGGTCAGTGGAGAAGGAGGGGCAGGAGGTGCTCCAGGCACCAGAGCTGAGATTCCTCTGCAGGCCGTGGTGAAGCAGCTGTGCCCCTGCAGCCCCTGGGGATCCACAGGGAATGCAGAGATCCACCCACAGCCCATGGGGATCCACAGGGAGTGCAGAGATCCACCCACAGCCCACGGGGATCCACAGGGAGTGCAGAGATCCACCCACAGCCCATGGGGATCCACAGGGANGGGATGGACTCCTCTCCCAGAGCAGCTGGAGAAAATCTCGGTGATGAACTGACCAAACCCCCATGTCCTGTGTCCCTGCGCTGTCAGTGGGAAGGAGGGAAGGACGGGGGGGAAGAAGGTGTTTTAAGGGCTTATTTTACTTCTCATTATCCTCCTCTGATTGTGTTAGTAGTAAATTCACTTTGTAACTTTAATTTGAGCCTGTTTTGCCCTTGAAGTGTTTCTCCCAGTCCTTATCTCACTCTTGAAAAATTTGTTAATTTTATTTTTCCTTTTCCCTCCTCTGCCCAGCTGTGGCAGGGGATGGTAAGTGAGCCACTCTTGTGGGTGCCTGGCATTTGGGCCAGAGGCAAACCATGACATGGAGAAAAAGAAAATTGTCCAGATTAACTCTTGTGCTTCCCTTTTGGCTGCAACATTTGCTATCAATATTACTCTTCTGGTTTCCAGTGGTACTTATGCAGAAAAAAAAAGAAGTGGATATACTAATAGCTTTTTCTTTTCCTTTCCGTTTCCTATTAGAACTTTTCTTTCAACTTTCTCCTGAAATTTCAAGTAGTTATTCAAGCATGAGAGTAGGCACACACATGGACACATGCAGGTATGTACCCGCACACACTCAAACACAAACAGGCTGTTCAGAATGGGAGGGGAAAGCTGGTTTAACTTTGCCAATGTAAATCTGTAGATCACAGAAAAAAAACCATTCTGTTTAGGTCTAACTCCATTATGATCATGTATCTTTTGAATGATAGGGGAGAATTAAGACCAAAATTGTCAGACTTATTTGGCTTCATCCAAGCTTTATGACAGCTTTTTCAAGGGCAAATAAAAAAAGCCACAGGATTCATATCCGTATTGCTTTCTTTCTTATCTTTCAATATTTTATAAATGTTGCCAACCTTTGCAGACAATAAAATTAAACATTTTTTTCCCAGAAACTTCAGTGAGATCTGTGTTTTGCAGCTTCCTTCATCCTTTTATGCTGATTTTCTTTTTACCCTTTCCTTAAAGTTTTATACACATTTGCCTACCTGTTTACCAAACATGATTATGGCTTTTTTCCATTGTTTCATATTTAAAAATATTATATTTTGGTTTAGATTGTTAATTCTTCATTATCCATTCCTATTGGCTTTTGATTCAAATTGATTTTTAAAATAAATATTTCAGTCAAATCTGCTAGACAGACGAAGAGATGTAAATAAAGAGAGATAAACACAGACATGAAAAGGGGAAATACCAAATTCATTCTTTGTATGCATACAGAGAAAATGCCTTTTTCTTTTTGTGTTTCTTTAAGTAGTTTGTAGTTTTAAATGGGCTATCTGTCTTGGATGTTGCGAAGTCCACAAGTACAGGTGAATAGAAACAAACAAAAACATTCCAACCATGACTGTATCTAGTTTGCCACTTAAAAAGGCTCTGTCACTACTTGCAGTTGCATTGGGACATTATCAGAAACTTGACATTATTCATGGATGATTATTTTGTTTCTCCTGTCCTCAGAGACAAGAGCTGCACTTGTTTTGTTTAGTTTTTGTTTGTTTGTTTGTTTGTTGTTTGTTTGTTTCAGGGGTTTTGTTTGTTTTGTTTTGTTTTGTTTTGTTTTGTTTTGTTTTGTTTTGTTTTGTTTTGTTTTGTTTTGTTTTGTTTTGGTTTTGGTAGTCCAAAAGCCATTTGGCAGCTATTCAGATTCTCTGCTCTCTGCTAAGATTTTCTGCTCATGCTAATGGGTACTTTATGGGCTCCTGGGGATTCACAGGGAGACTGGAGAATCACAGGGCTCAGCTGAACAACACAGAGTGTCAGATCTCACTTCAAACTCAATCCTACTTTAAGTCCAGAGTTGAAATAGATTTTTTCCAGAGGCACTTTCTAAAATATTCTGTTATTTTTTGAGCAGAGCCCTAAAGACTCTCAGCTGCCCACACACAAAGCTAACTTCTTGTATTCTTTGTTAAGCCTGTAAGATTGTTGATATATTATGAAGTACCAGAGCACCTTCTAACTTAAACTATGGCATTGCTCAAAATCCCAGGGTAATATTTTTCCTAAATACATAGTCTGCTCATTCCAAGCATACAGGTGTTACACTAACAAGTCAGATTAACTACTGAGATGATTTCAATGACACAATTAGACTCTTACACAAGAGCTCATTTTCTCTTCGGGACAGTAGCTTTTATTGTACACTGACACAAAATTTTGTACAAATGAAATTTGGAGCTGACAAGATTAGAATATTCCACTTGATAGCAGAATAATTTCTTGTTGACTTCAAATATTAATATTACTTCAAAAATTAGTGTTCTTTCTTTATTTGATATTGTGGAATTTGCTTTGCATAATGGATTTAAAATTTTGTTTACTTGTCCTCAGCCACGCTGACTTTGTAGAATTTTGCAGCAAAGTGCTGAAATTGTCTATATTTTGGTGTTTCAGTCACTTCAGTTTTCACATTACAGTCTCACCTGAACAAGTGGTCCAGTGTGGAAGCTTGTGCAATTCTAATAAGTTCTGATAGAGGTGGAGCCAATTTACCTTGAGACATCATATGAGAATCTTCTATAACAAGCTTTTGGAAAGGCATATTCGTAAGTAACCAAATTATTAATACTGGAAGATATTTGTTGGCAAAAGGACAAGTGGGTTCTAGGACTAAAAATGTATTTTCATGATTTTATCAAATGTGTCCAAAAATTGTTCCAAAAACTAAGAGGTTAGTAAGAAATTAAATATATTTTAGGTGGATTTAAGTAAATGGCAAAGGCATGACTATGCTAAAGCTGAAGTGTACTGTTGCTGTTTTAGGAAAGGCAAAGAGGAATGCTCTGCCTTTTATATTTTTCTCAGTTCCTGTTTCAAGGCCATAAACCTTCTTAAAATAGCTGGCAGGAAGATTTCTGTGTTAGTCAGTGTATCAGTTGCACATAAATCTGCAATATAAGCAGAATTTAGAAATGCCATTAGTAAAGCAAATGAGAATGGTAGATTGAGATCAAGTTACTTAGGAAGCTGAGTCATACAGATACTAAAACTATCTGGTGTGTGGGTGACACAGACACCAGAAGGAAATATATGGAGAAACTGGAAGTTGAGGCCAACATTTCTGGTCTGAATGGAAAAAAAAATATTTAGAAAAAATTGCAGATAGTGGAAGGCACTGATTATTTCAAGTACTAAAGCCATGGAAAATATTTGCTCAGATTTTCTTGTTTTCTATTGATAAGTTTTACACATTATTCTTCAGGTTTTGAAGCTTTATAAGAGTCAGTAAGGATCTACAATTGATCCAAATACATGGTTCAGTTTTACAGTGCAGAGAACACCGTTTTCAGTTAACTTTCTCTACCAAGCCACTCATACACATCAGGTTTGGAGAATAAATAAGGAAAAGGAAGATATAAATGTAGGGAAGGATGGGTGACATTATGGGGAGAACACACAATTAAAGTAGAATAACAGAAAAGAGGCGAGAAAAACTAGAATAAAAAAGTAAGTACAGAACAAAAGATAACTCAGTTATTGTACCAGAACTACATCTCAGCAGGATCATTAATACATGATTGTAAAGATACTGCACTTTCCTCTCAACCTTGCCTTGTTTTGATAAGAAAGAGCTATCTGACAAAACACATGAAACCTTTTGTGCATGAAAGGTTTTGTTGTCTTTACTAGGAGGTGTTAACAAAAATCTTGTTTTGTGCTTGTTGAAAAGTGAAGGCTTTCATTGTTGGCAGCAGCAGAATCACACATCCCAGGAACAAATAAATTTGAAAAATTGTAAGCTGAAGAAAGTATGAAGTACAATAGGCAAAGTAAAATATGTCCCATTCAAATAATTCCTCTTTTTGAATCTGCTACACTTGGTGATAAGACTTGCTTCTCAGCTCTTTCTTCTGAAGAAAGTGATGACATGGCTAAACTTCCTCTTTGAGCACTAAGTAGTAGTGGCAGAGAAAGAAGGTCCAATGTTATATACAAATTGGAGAACAATCTGAAAATATGTCTGGTTTCTGATGGTCGCCTATTGTGCAAGAAAAATCGTCCAATATGCAAAAGTCAGTCTATGCAGTAAGATCATGGTAAAATGCTGCTTAATTCTTGCTTTGTCGTCTTCATGAGACTTTATATGGGTCATATGGGCCACTCTATAGTTTGTGGTGGTTTCATCATATCAGCAGCTAAGCCCCCCACAGCCACTCTCATTCCCCACCAGCAGGACTGAGGAGGGAATCAGAATGGTAAAACCCAGAAAACTTGCAGGCTGATATAAAAACACATTAGCAGGGAAAGCACAACCCATGGCACCAAAGAAAACAAACCAAGGAGTTAATTCACCACAGGTGTTCAGCCATCTCCAGGAGAGCAGGGCCCCATCACGTATGACAGTGACCTGGGCAGTCAAACATCATCACCCCAAATGTGCTCTCCTCCCTCCTTCTGCCCCTCACTTCATGTACTGAGCACAAGGTCCCAACTGTGTCTCCTCCCAACCTCCTTGGCACCCTCAAACTTTTTACCACCATGACAATATGAAAAACAGGAAAGGCCTCTGTGTAAGCCCTACTCAGCAATAACAAAACCATCTCTATGTTCTCAACCCTGTGTTCAGTGCAAATCTGAAACACAGCCCCATACCAGACACTGTGAAGAAACTTAAGTCTACTCCAGTAAAAACCATCACACCCACATAAATATTTCAACCTGTGGTATCTGTGAATTCTATTTTTGATGATCTGTAACTCAACTGATGATTCATAGTGTGTTATTGTAAGCATAAATTGTCATACAAGAATTCTGGACACCTCTATGAGAAGCACATTCTGTGAACGATGACTAATATCTCAGTTCAAGTGAAAACCAAATTATGCCTTTTGGCTGTGGTATAAAATATAAATAGTTTGATATCACACTATAGAAATAAATTCTAGATGATCTATGCAGCTTACATTAATCTTCTGTTATCACCTAAATCCTCAGCAAATCTGTATTTAAAAACTGAGACAGAGCTCCAAATATTTATCAATTTTGATAGGAAACTACTCGTTAAGTACAGTTATATTCAGTGTATCTTTTTGAGGTCTAAGCTCACCTTGAATAAATGTACACTTTCCAGCTGAACAGAATCCCATTACAGATCTTCACTTGCCTCTTTAGAATCAGATTTTAGCTGAAGTACACTATTTCCTTCTGTCTAAGTAACAGTATTTTATGCAGAAATTATGAATGTCTCGCAGAAGTAAAAGTATCCTTAATTAAAAATTTCCCCTGGTTCTTTCAGAAACTGTCCATGTTCTCTGAAGACCTTTGCAGGCTCTTTAGAAAAAAGTCTCAAGTATATTTGTCATGTTCCTTTGATTACTTTAGACACTCAGAGAACATGAATGCAGCTATATTTAAGAGTATATCAGCATTTCCACAGATATTCTGTGGTGTATCCAACTGACATGCTGATGTGTTACTGAAAAACAGATCATCTCAGGACATCAAAACCTTCCCAGAATATGCAATGAGCAGAGTGCACACTTCAAGAAATGGAGATAAACTGCTCACTCAGCAACACTCTAGTGGTGCAAACTGCTTGGTGGGCTTTATTTATCTAAAAATACTGAAGCGATACATGCTTGTGATACCAAAGTGGAATTTGTTGTAAAAAATGTATGACTTTTTGAACATTAATTTCTTTGCTTTCACCTAACAATAATTTTCCTGAATTAATTTAAAGGCAGAATTTCTAGGTTATATCAGGTCCAGGCAAATAACCCAAAAGAAGTCAATGCACAAAACTTTGTTAATTCTCAACCGTAACATGACATTTCAATGCCCCTAAGTCTAAAAGAAAGAGGTTAAGTATCCCATGATTTGTGAGGTATGAGATGGAGTAACCAAAATCTCATAAAACTGAACTAAACCAGAAATAAGCATAGCTTACTGATTTCAATGAGAAGTTTGCCTAAGAAAATATTTGAAGGGCAGATTTTTCTGCCATGAATATACAGCTAGAAAGCATTTTTATACCAGTGTATGGTACCCAAAGGAAGCATAAGGCAGTGTTTTATAAAATACTTTTAAATAAAGGGGTTTAAATATTAATTAGGGAATTACTTTGATAATTATATCTTTATAATTTTACTTATTTGTAATTTTTACTTATTTAATAAGTAAATAAGTACTTTTTCCTTGATGCAAATGTGAAAACAATCAGGATTGCTTGCTACTGGTAGCAGAAACTGAAGTAAAATCAGAGTCTTCTGCAGACCAGTCCAAAAAGCTTTGCAGAGTGGATAATTTGTTTTTCTTCTACTCAATTCTTTTCTCTTTCATAATTTTATTATTCCTATTAGCACAATGAATTGGTAGGAAAGTGGCAGAAAAATAATTGTCCTTTTTTCACCTTTTTAACTATAGTCTTAGTGCTTTTGAAGTGACTGTAAATAAAATGACACCACAGTTTGCTTTTTGTCTTTGTCTGAGTTTAATATTGGGCCATAATGTTGCAATGCTGGGTTTCTTAGTTGTTGTGTTCTCTGTGATATGCACCTATATATGCAAAGCTGTAATGGGCACCAAGATAAAAAAATAATGAGCTGAGTTTTAACTAAATTTTGCAATATATTTCTAATAATTGTTTTAAAATTAATGCATCATCTACCTCTTACATATCTGTCCATTCTTCTAAAGGTCAAGAGTGGTAGGATTGCTGGGAAACAAGGGAGAGAAGACTGCTTGTGGGAATTTTACTGGCTTCATGGGATGCAGGATTAAATAATGCACATGAACTATCACTAAATGATGGCTATTTAAGTAAATCAAAGGTGTTAATGATTTGTACATAAACACTGCGTTGTGAAGAATAGAAAATACAGCAAAATTTCTGTTGTCCCAGGGCTCAGTATAGAAGGAAGTTCTTTTACTGCCATTAGATGTTATTCCTGTTCTAAAAACTGAATACTTTATACTCAATTCCAGAACTTCGAGTAAGAATTTATTTCCTCACTGTAATGAAGGATTAGTTTGCCTTGACATATTATTGCACTAGAAAAGGTCTGAGGTGCCCCTTTGTGTTGGTCTGTCATGTCCCATTGGGCAATACTGTATTTGAGCAGTTTTTCTGTACAGAGGTTGGTGTGCTGCAGGTCATGAAATGATGCTGTGCCCTGTTCTCTGTGTAAGCAACTTGCACTTGGTTTCATTTCCTTGTGCACTGTTTTTTAAAACAGCTTTTAATCATGCAGTTCTACATTATATTAGGAGCTGGCATAAATTATGTTTGGTTGTCTTATTCATATTTATATCTATCTATAATTTTCCTAGCCTGGTCTGTAGACAAATTTTCAGTGAACAAAGACTTCATCTCCCACTCCGTGTTAGAAATTCAATTTTGCAAGAAACATATATTCATAGGGACAATTTGTTAACTGAAACTTTGACCTAAGTTTTGACAGAATTATTCCAAAACCAGGCACAAGCTTGGCTGAACATATATTTTGGTGAATTTTTTTTTTGCTGTATTTGTCAGATTATTCTATTGACACATATATATGTTGACAGCAGTAACAACTTGAAAAAAACAAGCCAAGCATTTGCTTTTCATTAATAAAAATACAGTATTAGAACCCAAGAATATTTAATACATTTTTGAACTAGAAATACTTCAGAAAGAAATAGATTTAATTGGTCTTTCTTTTTTTTCTTGTAAAATATTTATTTTACTTTTAAATAGTATGAAAGTTGAGTGGGTTTTGAATGAAGGGGCCAGAACAGACAGGTATTTTGCTCCAGCTGTCTAAATGAGGAAGTTTGTGCTGTTAATGTTCATAATGTGTAAGGAAATTCTGTAAATCCATCAGGAGGTAGCAAGTTAGCACATAGGGAAGGTATGATGACTGAGCTTTATGAAACAAACTCTTTTGTCACATAGGCTGAGACTACAGAAACTAGAGGTTATGGTTTCTGTACTGTGTCCTGCATTTCCTGCAGTGGGCTGAAGAAACGATAAAGCTAATAAACTTTATATATATGAATTGTATTGCATGTTTCTGTTTGAATTACTCACAGGTAGTCATGGTTTTATCTCATTTACTTATCATCATACAATAATTTCTTTAAATTCTTCATCTACTACAGCTTTTTTTTTTTTTTTCTGAT
>VZRX01002446.1:4870-47411 GCA_013398075.1 Notiomystis cincta
CCGAACCGCCCCGCCCGCGCCCCGGTCCTGCCCCCGGGTGCCACCGCCCCTCGGAGCGGCCGGGAAGCGCCTGGAGCAGGGCAGCGAGGGGCACTTCAGCTGTGGCCGGCGCCGTGCTGGGTGGGACGGGTGGCGGCTGGGGCTGGGGCTGCAGCCGGGGCCGGGGCCATGACGGGGCGTCCGGACCCGTGAGCGCTTGGCAGCGACCGAAGGCGGACGAGAGGCTGAGAAAGGAGACGAGACACCTCCAAGTTTTTGTGATTTACACATCTGCGTGACACGTTACCAGAGTACTCCTCAACTCTTGATTTTGAAAGACATTCTTGCTTTGAGAAACTTCCCGGTGATAAAATGAGACTTAGTGTTTGTGCCAGAGGGGAAAAAAAGTTCATTCTGCTTTCCAGAAGATCTCTATCACCTCTAATGGGTCTTCAGTTTTGCTCGTTATGGTATATATTTAAAAATCCTTCCTGAGTTTCAGTGGTAATGTTTCAGAGTATTATAATGCACAAGTCAGCTAAGACATACACCAACTTCAAATGTTGTTTTATCACTTATGAAATTATTTTAGTGCTTTAATAGGCCTATCCATCACAGGTTTCTCAGGACATTCTTCCTGCAATCACATTAAAGAAGTGTCATATAGCAAAGAGGAACTCTATAATGTGTTTTATATTCGTTATCAATTTAGGAACCTGTTTCCTGATTGTTGTTGAATTAGTGCAATAAGAACATAACAATTTATCACATTACAGATAAAGGAATAAAGTGATGAGAAGAAATAAACTCTTTGCCCTCTACAGCAGGTTTAATACATGAAATCAGTTTATAATCCTGGCTCAGAATACATGAGGGGTAGAGTTCAAGTTCATTAGAAGTTTTAGGTCATCTTCAAAATCCCTAATTGCCTTTCAGCATAAAGACTGGTTGCTGCTTCTGTTTCTAAGGCCTATATAATTAGCTCACAGAGATCCCCCTGGCCCAGTGCTGTATGAAATACCTCACCTCATGCTCCTCCCCATCTCTGTCACAATAACATACAGCCCCAAGTAGCATAATGGAATGTCCAAAAATGCCCAAGTTAAGGATTAGAGACTTATTTCTTAAAAAGAAGTTAAAACGCTCAAAAGCTCAGATATCTGATGGACTAAGTGGGCTTTCAATGAAAAGTTCCCTACTGCCAGCTGAGAGTTACAGCACGCCAACAAAGCAAGAAAATTAAAAAAAAAAAAATACTTGCTCTCAAATGTCATAATTACTTTCGAAATCTCTGCTTTTGCCCGCACTTTCATCACCTTGACAGGACTTTTGCTGTCAACAGGCTCACTAGCCAAAGTTTTAAATAAAAATAAAGAGAAGCTTGCAGACACTGTTGGCACCATGACAGCCCTGAAATCAGATGTCGCTGCAGGATGCTCAGTAGTGCATGCATTGTACAAATATGCCTGAAGAACACAACTTTCCAGTCAGGTAGCTGATCTTAGCATTTAAAAAATATGCCGAGAATTATATTTTATATTTCCTACCTTCATAATGGATAGGCTAATTTTGACTTGAAAGAACAATTCTGACTGAAAATTATTACAGAAACTCGATTAAATTTTTTTGTGTGCCTGCTCAGAAATCATCACACACAGTTTTAGGCTGATATTCACAATCCCACTATGTGGCTGAGTACAGTGCAGTGACTGTTTACCAGAGGTGTGCAACTGATGGACTTAAAAGGAGGTATTTGTTGCCTCAGCCCAATTTGCAAATCCCACTTCTCCCGTTCACCTTCTTAGAGGTACATTACACACTCCCAAGGATAACCCTTCATACTATTTGCCTTACAAGCTATTTTCTTTGGATCACCAACACTGCCATCCATCCCCATCTAGTTAGGAAAAGACCTATAGCAATTGCATGCAGCCAGCCTCTGGGTGGTGATAGCAATCTGTTTTGAGCTAGAGCAACATCTCCCTTTCCCCTAAAGGGAGAAAACTCTGGAGGCCAGGCGAGCTAAAATATTTAAGTATATGTAACAGGCTACTTGTAGGCACTAACACTGAATGAAATAACCTGAGCTTTAAACATGTGTCTGGTAATGCCTAATATTTCTTGTGGTGTTGAAGAGCAATGCTAACCATTTTTCTACTCTGCCTATAATGTGTTTAATATGAAGGTATAAGTGTTAAGCAAAGGAATTTGCACTGGAACAGTAAACACTGGTATTCATTTTGAATATATGTCCTACTAGAAATGTTATGCTAGAGGTGTAGGGGGTACAAGTGAACTTAATTGGAACAAGAAGTGCATGAAATGCTTATTTTAGCTAGCATCCTAGTGATGGAATGTCTCCTGGAGGAATGTTTCTAATGAGTATCTGTGGAACATACTTAATTAATTAAACTCATCATACCTCATACAGATAGCTACAGATTTCTGAACTGATGAATTTTCCCTCTAAGGACTTTTTTTTTGTTTTGTTTTGTTTTGTTTAGCAAAACGTGATGTTCCTGAAACTCACACTCTACAAAGGCTTCTGAAGTAATGTCAAATGATATGTGTAGCAATTACTTTTGTAGACTTTCTTGAAAGACATTTGTTTGTCTCTAGGCATGTATCTAGCAAAGAACAAACTATGAAACATGGCCTGGTACTTCAGCAGTTGCAAAAAATACCTTTATTTTGTTCAAAAAAGCTTTTTCCCCGCAACTGCATCCTCTATGCATGTTTGAAAATACATGTATCTTGAAAACAGATTAGCAGAGAAGTATTACAAATACCATCTCCTGTATACGGAATGCTTTGACTGTCCTAGTGCACAAGACTTTGGTAATTCAAACTTCAGTTAGAGGCCTTTTATAAGCACAAAGTTAAACTGTAATTAGAGAATTAGTATGTATGTTAAATTACTTTTCTCTGGTTCTGTACCACCTTTTGTCCACCTTGTAGACTGTATCTGTCTCAAAACATTGCTAGTCTTGCGTGAATGTTTTAGAGTCCTCTATATCACTTATATCCAAAAAGTAAAGGCAGTCACAGTTTTCTAAAATATGCAGTAGTATGCAGAGTTAAGTTCAAGCCAAAATAACCTTTCATTTTCTAAGGCACATAAGTAGATATAATTATTATTCCAGTTTAATATCCAGTCTTAGAATATTAAACATATCACGGCATTTTTGAAGTGTATTAAAATTTTTGTACAAAATTCTAGATAATTAAATTATTTCTTGGAAAAAAATATGTCCATGGTCGATCACCCCTCTGCCCACTGAAGTGCGGGGAGTTCATGCCCTTCTGTTTATTTCTGTCTCTGGCAATGAGTGTTTGGTGTGCTGGGAGATAAATGAAGAGAACTTGGAAAAACACTAAAATATCTGTCTCTGCAGGCAGAAGCAACTTTTTATGGTCTTCTGGAAAGTGCTGAAATCAAAGTCTGACTCAATCCAGGTGAAAATGAGTTAGTGATCCTCTGGGGTGCAAATATGATTCTAGTTTCAATTATTACTGATGTTATCATTTGGTTACTCCCCGAGGAGGTCTTACAGTTCAAGACAGCCTGTATTTCGTTCATTTTTTTCCAGATCTAAGTTCTGTTTCAGAAAGTATCTTTCACTTTGAAAATGTGAGAAACAAAACCACATAGATAATTTAAAGATTTCTTCATTTAAAAACAAACCAAAACCAAAACCAAACAAACCAGCAAAAACAAACCAAAACCAAAACCAAACAAACCAGCTAAAAAAACCAACCCCACATTATGTTAACTAACAAATCAAGGCCATGAAAGCAAAATATTTCATGCAAAAGCAGAATTTATCATAAGTTCTTCGGTATTTAGGCATGCTAGAGGAAAGAGTCCATGTCGAATTTTAGCTTCTGCTTTGCATTCCTGCTGTTGGGGATTTAAATTGCAAACTTGATGTAATTTTTATGAAGACTGTCGTTGAACTTTGATTTTTAGGTAATCCATGTCCCTGAGCAGTCTAGCTTCCTGAAAGTGCCAATTATTGATTATTTGTCTCTACAAGAGTAAAATCTGCTGTTGTCCAATGCGATTCCAATTTCTTTCATATGCCTCTACCACTGTTTTCCAGTGAACTACACCAGAACCATCACAGGGAAAAGGCCTGTTATTACAAAACTTTCAAAATTCAATATACATTCTTTGAAGGGGACTAAAAGACTTCAGGCACTGACATGCTTATTGATGTTTCTTTTGAACTTGATAACAAAAATAACCATGGATTTCACAACTTTTTTCCTTTTTTTTGCCCAGAAAGCTATGGTTTTCACAGAACTATGAAAAATTCCATTAACCCTCAATCTAAGTGTTAGTGTTAGTGTCAGTATTTTCATAAAAATAATTTTCAAATTATCTGTTATATAAATATTTCTTATCAACAGCACATTCTGAAATAGAGAATACAGCCCAAGAAGTATGAAGAAGTTAGCCAGTACTGGAAGGACTCTATGATTAAAAATTACAATGACTATAAGTCCTATTTTCAACCTTCAATGACTAAAATGAAATAGGAAAGCTGATTTTTCCCAGAATATCCAGTCTTTACTAGACCAAAAGTACAGTGATTCTGTTTTCTGTCTTGGAGGGATGAGGAGGGTGAGAGGAGATATATCTTGCATGCAGGTAAAGATGAAAATTAAAAAAAAAAACAAAAATATATATGCTTAAGATTTTCAAACAACACCTAAAATGTAGCACTGAGCTGCTTTCACACTCAAAGCTCTGCATTTCACATGAGAGCTCTGGGTGTGCAAAGAGTGCAGAATTCACATTATTGGCTGGGCTAAAGACTCATTGGACATTCTCAGGAGCACAGAGTGAATTGGCACAGCTTTAGTATTTGTCTCATTTTTTGTCACATCCCTTTGCAAGAAGCTGTCAGTCACATTGCCAGGGCAGCAGACTTTGCTGGAAGCCTGGCCCATAGCCAGTTATCATATCAGCATGTACTGAAAGGCCTCTTTTTGTATAACAGACATCACCTTAATCTGCTCCATTTCTGGTTATGTCCCAAAGTTTCATTCTTGCAATCCCATTCTCAACAGTTGCTGGATTTTGTTCTTGTGGCATATTTCATGATCCTTATTCCACTACATGACTTCACTGTATGACAAGAAGAGTTAATGTTCAAACACCGTGGTGATGTGCTGGTTTAGTTCATCTGCAGAATTGTCTTGCAAACAAACAAGACATTGACACCTAAATTGACTAAGTGCAATTTTAATAACATATTTCATTGCAACTGTCTTTTATTACTGTGTGCTATATTTTTAAGCATGCAGGATCATCCAGAGCCATACAACAAATAATTCTGTGATTTTTTTGAATGATCCCACTTTTGAGTGGCTCCGACTGGTAAAGAATGGATGAAATTTCACAGCAGCTTAGGGAAGAAATAGTAGCTGTCACTCAGTTTGCCCCAAATAACATCAGTAATAATCTCTGAAAATAGCTTTTTCTATAGCTCATCTTGCAAATTAGCATGTCACAGGATTCCTGAAGAATCTAAATAAGAAAAATAGGCATGAATTCAGGCCCAAGAATATTGTATAAAGCAGAAAACTCTTAGTGATAAGCCAGCAGCAAAGCCGTGTGCCCAAATACATTCAGTTAAACATTCAAGCCCACATTTTCTCATGGCCTCATTCTTTTATGGTGCTGAAATGGGCTGCCAGATGTTCACACTTGCACCCTCAGAAATCCAATTCCAGAATTAAATGCCTATAGTAATTTTAGATTGCAAGGTAAAATTTTAGACTCACTAAATTTAGGCCAAAAGTCATTGATTGTAAAAGAGCAGAGGCTACATGCCTGCCCCCAAGATACTATTTTTTATTAATTTAGAATCTCAATATTTATTTGTACCAGTGTAAAATGAATACAGCAGATTCATGGAGACTAACCTAACTTTTCACACATCAAGGAGAAATTCAAGGTCAAAGGCAGTGAAGAACCTTCTGCCATCATGAGAACCTCTGGAAGCTCTGTGGAACTGGAAAAAGACAGGAAAACCAATTTGTCTGTTAAAGCAGTGTCATTGAAGTGGATGTCAATGAGGCAGACATACCAAATTGAAACCTGGTTCGTTTGCTTTGTAATTGCTGTCCTATTTTTCTTCTCCAAGCGCCCTGAAGTTTACTCAAAGTAGATATGTGGTTCTGATCTTTAAGGGTCAAAGGAAGGAATCTCAACATGTGCACTGCATGTTCAAATATTTGCTCACTTCTGTTACAGGAAAGCAGTTAATGACTTCTGTGTATATGTTTTAGGTAGTGTACAATATTGGATCTTCAGGATTTATTGTTCCATAATAGCTTTAGGGGGCTTATGCTCAATATTTCTGCTCACTGGAGCATCTGGGTTACTTACAAACCTATAGGACATTCATCTGTTTTTTTCTCACTTTTCCAGTGTGTTTATTTGGAATTATCTAACAAATTATATTTTATTGTGTAATTTAATAGCAGAGGCTAAATTTCCCATTTATTTTGAAGATACAGGTCTCTAGTGAGAAAGCCATGTAGTTGTTACCACAGCCTTTCAGAAGACTGAATTCATGAATATTTGTGTGAAAGGTTTAGATATTCCTTACAGAGGACAGCTTAATCATCCAATATGAGCCTGGGAATTTGTTAAAATTTTAGAACCAAGTCTTATGGGCAACACCCAAACATTGTTGTATTGGATGTCAAACCCCAAAGAGCCCATTTAAATTGTTGTGTCTATGTATAACGGTCTCTAGAAACTAGACTCCAAAGTCTGATTTCTTGGCCTCTGGGAATATTATGCTAGCAAAACCAATGTCCAGACTCTACATCTGATGGTGAATATAAAATAAAAGTATCAAGTAAAAGCTGAGTCTTTACTTTTCAAATAGATTCGGGTTGCATCTCATAAAAATTTTACATGACCTCATTAAGAGCTGAAAATTATTTTTATATGCAGTTAATGCTTTGATATTTTAAAAAAGACTCTTGTAAAAAGCCACCCTGAAGGATGCCTCTCTCTCTGTGGAACACTATGATATTTCATATGAAACAAACAAAAAAGCATCCTTCCTTGAAACAATTGGAAAAGCCAGATGGAATCTTCTGTAAAATTCAATTCCCGATAAGCTGACCTATTTTTTTGACAGATAACATATTTAGTGAAAGAAATAAATTAACAGGATTCTGTTTTTTCCTGTAACAATATTTGCTCAGTCTTTACACCACTTATGGATTGCTCTTTGTATTCTTTCTTTTTAGTCAGGTAATAGATAAATGTAGAAAACTAAAGCTTAGACCCTCTCATTCCAGCACGAACAGACCCAACAGCACTTTCTGCTATTTCTGCTTGCTAGCTGCACTATAGCCAAATATCACAAGGTTCAATATTAATAATTATACAAATCTAGACCCTGTGAGCTCACAATCTCTGACCAACCTGAACTACCTTGTAAATTGCAAGAAAGATCTTGCTATAAAGAGTATGAAACTATTGTGGATATTTTCCAAATCTGATTTGACCAACCATTAGATTCTATTTCTGGTAATCAAAAATTCTGAACACTAGAAAAAACAATGAATTACCAAGTCAAGTCTCCTTCCAAAGGTGACAGCATGCCTTTAAAGGTTTACCTTTCTTAGGACAACTATCATAAGGTTTTCTGTTCCATCACTACCCATTTTGTTATGGGGTATTACCAATCTTAAAAATCTTCACATCAAAGAATCCCCATATATAGGAAAACTTTCCAATAATATACATTTCTTTACATTCTAATAATGCAGCAGCCTGACTAAACATAAAGAACAGTAAAAGATGTGGACAAACTTAAAGAATTAAATTTATTTAAAATAAATTAATCAGAGAAACAAACAGTTATCAAATTTTTTTTTCTGATCATTTTTTGCAGTAACAGTCTTATTTTCTTAAGACCTCCAAACTAAGAACAAAATGTCTCAATATCAACCAGTGGATTTATTTCCAGCTGTCTGATCAAGGATGTGTTAGGATTAAGACCAATCCCCTCTGATTTCTATCTCAATACCTGCAGTGCCAGTTCAAGCAACAGGGCTGTTTAGATTAAACAGCTGCAAACAATCATTATACTCAGTCTTTGTCCTTAATAAAAAGACTAATGATAATTCCATTGAAATTTCAATGATGATTTTCATCTTCATATGCTGAATATTTTCTGCATCTAATTTTCTTACTAACTTGTTTCCATCTTACCAAATGAAGAATTACTTCATTATGACATGTCTTCACAAATATTTTCAATGTAATTTTGGTTTCTTTCTTTCTGTACTTTTATGTCAAAAAGATCAGGCAGCGTAACTTAAGAAAAAAAAAAAGAAAAGCAGACTCTAGTATAACTTCAATTTATCAAGCTATCCTAGCTCAAATTTTCATTCTTTGTCACAAACTTTAGAAAGAAGCTGTCCATTGTCAGCCTGAAGCTGACACTTCCTCTCTCCTAGTTGCCATTGCTAACCTGTGCAGTACCAAGGGGAGTTTGGATAGGAGGAAGAAGAAGCCTCATTTTGTTGTCCAGAGGTAGGACAGTGACTTGGAGATAGGAGCTGGGTTTGCACTCCAAGCTTAACTCTCAGGGTTATTTCACAGAATTGGAAAATAATTGAGTTTGGAAGGGACCTCTGTAGGGAAACAGGTCCAAATCTTCTGCACAAACTAGGCTGCCTGGAGTCCAGACTACTTTTGAATATCTCCAATTACATGCTAGTGCTCAGTCACTTTCACATTAAAGAAATGTTTCCTGATGTTTGGAACCACCTGTGTTTCAGTTTATGTCCACTGTCACTGGTCACCACTGAAAAGAGCATGGCTCCATCCTTCCTTGAGATGGAGGTGAGACAGACCAGCCTGTAGTTTCCTGGGTACTCTACCTTACTCTTTTTGGAGATACAAGTGACATTTGCCTTCTGGCAGTCCTTGGGCATTTCTCCCAATTGCCATGACTGATCAAAGATTATCAAGAGTAGCTCATGAGGACATTAGCAATCTTCTTCAGCCCTTGTGGGTGCATCCCATCAGGTTCCATGGATTTATGTATGTCCAATTTGCTTAAGGATTCTCTGACCTGATCCTCTTCCACTAAGGGTGCATCTTCCTTGCACCAGACTTTCTCCCTAGTGTCTGAAACCTGGGACTGCTGATGGACAGTCTCGCTAGTAAAGACTGAGACTAAGAGGACAATTAGTACCTCTGCCTTTTCATGCTCTGTGTAACCAGGTCCCCTGTCCCATGGAGCAATGGGTCCATATTTTCCCTATTCTTCTTTTTTGTGCTTAAAGCCCCTCTTGTTTTTTGACATTCCCTAGCCAGATTCAATTACAGTTGGGCTTTAGCTTTCCAAACTTCATCCCTTGGATGCTTGGACAATGTTTCTGTATTCTTCCCATGTTACTTGTCCTTCCTTCTACCTTCTCTATGCTTTCTTTTTGTTTTTTGAGTTTGGCCTTGATCATCCACACAGGACTCCCGGTATTTTTGTGTGCCTTGGTATTCTTTGAGATAGAACTCTTTTGAACTTGAAAGATGAGGGTTTTGATTTTGCTTAATGAAGTGTATATAAAATTCACAAAAGGGAAAAGGGAAAAAGCCATTCCTCACCTACAGCCTTGCCTACAAAAAGCACATTCACATGTGTGAGGCACAGTGTTAAGGGTACTTGGCTCCCTTGGCAAATTGCACCACCTGTAGTGTTCCTCCAGCCTTTAAAATGAAGAAGTTCAGAGTGCAGGCTCAAAGTTAAATGCTTCATCTGCCTAAAAATTGATTCAGACAATTTCAAATATTTAAAAATATTTTTTAAACCCATATATCCCTTAGGTTAGGTGCCCTGTGGCACTTCAGTCAGTTAAGCTTGAGGACTTTTAAGTAGAGGGATGTATGTTCAGATATTCTGTTGAACTGGAACTCTCAAAAACCTTTCAAAAAATTGTACAGAACCTATTAGAATTTGTCCTCATTTATACAGACTACACCATTTTTATGCCTCTTTTGCATGAGGCTCATGATTAAATAAGGCACAAAGTAATAACAAATAAATCCTGGTTTTTGTTTTTGAACTCGTGATCTAGAGATGATTCGTGGTAGATCATTAATCAGGCTGAGTTATTTATTTCACTCATTTCTAAGATTCATGTTGTAATGAATCCTTCACAAGAAAAACACATACTGCTTATGTTATAGTTGTGTGTGCTTAAGAGGATGTTTGTGCTTTACTGTTGCTTTTTAATCATCTTTAAATTTACTACTTCTTGTAATGGACACTTGTGTATTTATAATAGTATTCTGTTTACTCCTTAGATTATTCATGCCTGAGTGCCCTTACTGCAGCAAAAGATTTAATGAGCTTCAAGAGGATAGCACTGTGAAAACAGGAAAAATATAAAACAAGTGCCTGCATACTAATGTAAGCCTCTAGCTAAAATACATTATCCAAAGCTGTGATGACAGTCTTCCAGTGATGTACCTCATTTTTTAATAGGATATATTTATTCCTAACTGTAGACTATCTCCTTACCTAACATCCTTCTAAATGAAGCATTTCAACAAAGCGCACTCTAACCTGAATCTTTTAAACGTAACGACTCCATGTATTAGCAGGTTCTTCTGTTTTGCATTCTGGCTTTCAGAAAGTTCAGCTGTTTTGTCAAGGTGGCAATGGACAATTGCCACAGTGAAATTCAATCTTGCCATGTTCATGTTTGAATTGGATGCATAATCTTATAATTTGCTTCAATTGCTTTTATTCAGGACAACACAGATTTCACTTAGTTGTGTCTTTTTGGTGACATACATTATTGTTCCTACCAGTGCTAACTTTATAATTGATCTTCAAAATATTTTATTTATTTGTGTTGTCACAGAGCTCAATAACTTTTCTTTGCTAAAAAAATGTGAAATCAGAATGTCCAATTTCCCACAAAACTGAAATCTACTTATTTACACGTGTTTTATATTTCCTATTTAATTCCTTCTCTCGCTCACCTGCAAGGATTTTGAAATTTTTTGATGTTCTTTCTATTTTCGATTTCTGACCTGTAGGATTCCTGAAGTGTCTGCATTCGGTAGTGCCACACAGTATCCTGCAACTGGCTTATTCAGTACATTAAATATGTTATCACAGCAAATCCTTTGATCCTGCATTATTGAAGGCTCAAAAAAACCTTTTTCCACTTCCTGCTCCATTAATCAGGCCTCTCATCCTGCTATCTTTGAAATGTAAAGTTTGTCTCCACTGACTGCTAAACAAAAAGCTTCACAGTGTATGCTGTACCTTCACCTGTTCTTAAATTCCCTTCACTTTCTCCTGTTTCCTTTCGACTCAAAATTTTGCAAACAAACAGAAATGAACAGAACGAAACAACCTATGCAGTGTTTTCATCCACCATCTGTTGTTGTCATCACCTGCCTCTTCTTATTTCCAAAGGCTGTTTTTAATTGTGTAATCCTGTGGTAAAACACCCTGAGATTGAGGCTACTCTATCCCTTGCCCTGGGTTACCAAATACTTCTTCCTCCCTTGCACAGATAGGCTGACAATGTGCATCTTAAAGAACAATGCCATGAAATGCCTGGAACTAAAAATGGGAGTTTCAGCTCTTACTTGAGTCTGATATAAGATACAGTGTGCCACTTTTCACCTTTAAAGGTTTGTGTATTTATACCTCTGGAGGCTGCAGAGAAAGGCCTTTACTCCACATCATCATTATACTGATCCAACAAAAAGAACTTACATTAATGAATATAAAGGTAATCAGTTTAAGTAATGACATATGTGTTGTATAATCCTTCACCTTCCATTTTAAGTAGATCTGGAACAGCTCATGTTGGTCCATGGGTAAAGATATCCCAGAGATGCCAAAGCCAACGTTTAGCCACAGAAAAGCACAACATTGAGGGTTCTATCTTCTACCACATGTGCTGGAGACCTTGTCAGAGTTTTGTGTAATTTACAGCCTGAATCTAAGCATTTGTACAGTGATCCATTCATGGTCCTCCAGAAAAGGTTAGTACCTCTGTGAAGAGATGCTTTCAGAAGAGAATGCCAATTTTCTAGGAGGAAAGCTGACAGTGTAGGGTCACACCTCCATGTAATGCCACTGCAGGATTGCTTTATATGGCCACACAAAATTAGTCCAGGGCCAGAGAATCCACAAACTGCAATAGTCTCGTGACATTGCTCTCAAGCCAATAACCATCAACAGAGGAATGGTGTGAGATCAACTCCTGAAAAGGGGTTTTTATTACAAGGTTTATATCTAATAATTTTATCATGGATTCCTACACTGTGCTAAGCCTTTGGAGAACTCTAGAAGAGACATGGAAATGCCAGTAGTATAATGAACTGGCAATTGATAGGACTCAAGAAACCAATGTTTACTGTTGACCTTCTAGCAAGAAATTTAAACTCTGTGCTTTAGCATCTTTCTCTATAAAATGCAGTCTTGAAAGTTATCTCCCCTGGAAGTGTTTCCAGATCAATTGGTAAAATCTGAGTTATTACAATTGGTTCTGTGCAGCAGCATGGGGATCAATGTGCCCTGTGTGTGCAGGTTTCAACATCCTGAGTTTCTTTGTCATTTCCATTACTCACCATGGGCCATTGACATCAAGACTGTTTGAATAAATTTGTGCTCAAAAGTAAAGACATCTCTGCTTTGCTTTCTCTTTGTGCTTTCTGATACGCAGTTTTTCTCTTTCCACTCTGCTCACAACAATGCAGCCAGACTTTGGGATAACTGTAATGACAAATGACTTCTCAGTTGTCATTTTAACTGCTTTTGGCTTCTTCATACATTTAATGCATTCAACGAAAACATCTGAGTAAGAAGATTGAGTCACAAGCTAGATGGCAAATCTGTTGCTTTCCTCAGAACCAGCTGTATTAACAGGAAGGAAAAAACAGTCAGAATATGGTGAATGACACAAGAACATAGCCTTCTACTTCACTTCAAAGCTTCATTCCAAAATTCTTTCCTATTTCTCCTCTGGGAATCAGGGAGTTTTAACAGATGAGGAATGGTTATTTATATGTCCCACAATAAACTATAAACATAACCTACAATTGTGTTTTAATTATAGGGGAAACGAGCCATAAGGTGTGTGCAGGGCTATACATGTAGCTATTCCAATAGAAATGCATCATTGCAATAACTTCTAGGACAACCTGTCTTGGGCAATAGAGAGTATATTTAAATTATTAAATCATGGGGCACAATGGGAATAGATATGTAGAATGAAAAAGTTGGTGCTGAGACCCTTAATGGCTAAAATTTCTTTTAAAAGAAAAAAAAATCATTTGGGGTTCCTTTTAATCTGATCCCAAACATTGCATTGGTTGCAGCTTAAATGCATTGAGTGCATCTTGAAATATTTCTTCTGCTTTATCATCATCTCAAGGAAATTCCAACTGTCTTGTCTGGTCTTTCATGTGAAATTCCAGAAATTGTCACAGAGCACGGCAGGCTCAATTTCTTTGTGAACATCTTAACGAACTTTTGAACTTCAGACAGTGGCTCTGTCTGCATAGAATGATAAAATAAGGTCTGTAAAGTCTGGTTTTGTGGTACCAGCCTACCTTCTCTCTCTAACACAACTGAAGGGCTGCCCAAGGCCATGAACTACAGCTAAGTGCGTCCCTGGCCAACTGGTGCTCAGCCACCACTCAAATGTACAACATAACAGGGCACACTGTACTGAGTTGTTTTCTGATTGCTTAAGAGCTGCCTTTCTGGTTGACAAACAAAATCCTGCTGTTAATTTTAAAGTGTGCATTTTCTTATGTTTTGTTTTGTTTTTTAACATGAGTCACAACACTAGTAAATAAAAGTCATATTTCAGTGCAGTTCTTTAAAAGAACTTTTATAATAAAAGGCAGTTTCTTCCTGTAATTTTAATTTATTACCTCCATTCCTCTCGCTTACTAATGCAAATCTGTTTTTATATCAACCAGTGCTCTTTTCAGTATCAGAGCATTTGACAGCTGCCCTAATGTTGATAATGATGTAACAACCAGGTATGTTGATACCTTCTAGTTCTGATGGAAGAACAAAAGAAAGTGTCAGAGAAGTGAGAAACAGAATTACTTCTGACAAATCAAGCAGCTAAAGTTAAAGAAGTCAATAACTAAAAGAACGGATAATTGAATATGTTGAGTTGGACTGGTACAGAACAGAAACTCAGTGAATCCTGTGCAGAAATGAACAAAAGGCAGAGACAGCACATCTGACCCTCCTTCCTGTGAGCAAAGAACACAAAAGAAATTTAGTCATTCTTCAGTATATATGACAAAAATCTGTCCAATCACCATGAAATTTACCATAATCAGATCTTTTACTGAAATGCATTTTGAAATAGAAAGAAAACTTCAAAAACTCTTTCATAGAAACAATTTTGTTGTTGCAATCTATGATTTTAGTATCTAAGCTGGTGTAATTTGATTTCTGTTTGTGAGGAAAATGCTTAACTGCAAAATTGAATGTTATATTAAGGTAGTTTTATAGCCAATCTTGGCAATTATTTGGCTAACATTAAATCACCTACTGCTGTTTTTTTTTCCCACGTGACATTTTTGTGGGCTATCTTTGAAACATTTATTATTCCTAAAATAAAGCCCTGATGAAGTGATATGGCCAGGGAATATTTTTGTAATCAAGCTTGCTTTTGGCTGGTGTCTGCAAGATTTCATTTAATCCAAGTATAAGAAATGCAAAGCCCATCTACAAAAAGTAATACTTTTTTCTACTTTTGACATGATACATAAATATAAGGTGAATCCTAGTAATAAACACAGAACTTCTGTGGAGCCCATAGCTGCAGAAATCTTTTTCCATAGCACGAGGAGGCAGAGGTCACAATCTTCCATCTCTCAGACCTAAGTTAGAAGCTGAGTACTTTTTAGAGCACTTTTAAACTCACTTCCCCAGCAAGACTAAGGGTACACTGTGCTAACCATGAGAGCTCCACTTTCTACTTCTCGTTACTAGTGGTCAAAACTGTTAATCACTTTTATGGCCAAAGCACTCAGTATACAGGATACTGCTTCATAGAGTTCTGCCAGTGTGGAAGGGAGATATTATTGTGCATTTCTCACTAAATTAGATCACCTTTGTTTTTTCCTTTGAGCATCCGGCATTTCAGAGCAATACACTACATTGTCTCAGTTAAAAATTACTGATTCCCATGATAATTTTAATACAAGCACTTCTAATGAATGCATGACCTTTTCTGAACCACAAACCAAAGCAATTGTGGTCAATTAATCTTTAAATGCATATTTCATGTGTTGGAGACCCGAGGAGAGCTGAGTTGCACATGAGCGAGTACCACAGAGCTCATCCCTCTGCCAAGGGCTGGGACAGAACTGAGCAGTGGGGTCTTAGGGCAACCAATATCAGCTCTTGGATGCTCACCTGGGAGTTCAAAGTATTCAGCAGTTTCCCAATTGCCACAGTGCCACTGCCAGTTATAGGAGCTGCACTTGATCTGCTTACAGATGTGTGTAGGACACACAGGTGGGTCACCTGTGGTTTTGGTCTTGCTCATTGGTGTCAAGGAAAGCCTTGCCTACAAAAGATGTATAGGATCATCCTAGACCAGTAATGATCCATGGAGTTCATTTTCAATGTGAAATAAATATATTAGATTTGGCTCAGCCCAAGAATAGGATACATGCTGGGTGGACAGAGGGAAATAGAAACACTGTACCATCCTTGCTGGAAGAAGCCCTTCAAATCCTTGCTATTCAGGGTAATCAGGACATGGGGCAGGATTTGGAGTAGTTCCTTTTAAAAGTAAATGTTGTACAGCTGTAGATTGTTTTTTTTAAAAAATGTCCTATCAAGCTTCTATGAAAATCAGTTAACAACATTGTAACTATATAAATAATGCACTATTCCATTCCAATTTCAAACTTTCACATACTTTATACTAGTATTATATATACCAAATCAGTACAAGTATAATCAGAATTCTCCTTATTAAAAAATGAAGTTATCACTAAGACCAGGCATTATTTAAGATTTTCATTTAGATACCATAAACCCTAACTTTGAAATAAGAAGTGTAATCAAACTACACATCTTTAATTATATTTTAATTTATTTGAATTTAAAAAGAATAAAAACTCTGAGATACAGCTTTTCTTATTTGGAATTCTTGAAGTGTTTCTAATGATGGAGTGGCTTGCTGTTTTGAAATTGCTGCCACTTATACACAGAATTATCAAAACTCAAGCCTTAAAAATGTAGATATTTTTCTCTAAAGTTAACAGTATAATCACTTCGAAAAAAAATTGCCATTTTAATGTAATGCAGTGGATAATTTTAATATAATGCACCATTAAAGAAGAAAACAAATGAAAATTTAAAAAATAGTCTAGGCTTATTTCTAAAATATACTCCATTATCCAGAAAGACTTAGAAGACAAGTAATAGTGAAATTATTTGAGAATATTTTCTCAAATAATTAAAAAAGGAAAAGCACTGCAAACTGACTTTATAATACTGTACTTAATTTCTGTTCAGTCATATAAATTCTTCTCTTTTTTTCTAATTCTTCTATATATTGTTTTTCTGGTGACTTATTTGTCCCAATTACAAACTCCTGTGCTGCACTCTCTCCATGTTTTTTCTTGCAGAAATGAGTATGTGAAAAGTCTTATTTAAGGTCATCAGAAAAAAAATAGCAAGATGCCCTATTTGAGTTTCTCATTTTCTAGTTATTTATGCTTTTTGCCTTATTTTATGAGAATAGTATAGCAGAAATATTTTTCAGGTTCAAACAATATCTTCTAAAAATTCCTCTGGAATAGAGCTGCAGTGGTTCATCTCTTCTGAGTCACCAGTGACTTCTAAACAATCATCAGCAAAAATTGACCCTCTTGATATTTGTTAGTCTCATTTTCATGTTTCCTAACAATTTCATCGCACTGAAATATAGGAGGTGGTGGTGGTGGGTTTTGGCAGGGGAAGAAGGGAGTTGGAGTTTATTCTGGTTTGGTTTGGTTTGGTTGCATTTTTTTCACAAAACATTTGATGGCCTTTCTATGAAAAGATAACTAATTCCTTATATCAATCAGGACCAAATATTTATCATCAATGTCTTTTTTCCCTTCTCTGAATCAATAGCATACAGTAATTCATAGCCTGATTCTTTTGTACAGTATTTGGTCAATTATTTTCCATTCCCCATTTGAAATTAGAATTTCATTTTAGAGAAGTCATACTTTACAAATGTGAATGTTCTGCACCAGAGGTGGGGAAGGCAGAGAGATAGTGAAGGGGTTTTTGATGGATCTTGGTAAAAAAGGCCCAACAAAAATGTCATACTTGTTTAATAAGATAGAATACAAAGATTAATATAGACAGCAAGTAAATCTTGCATCCCATCAGGTACTGGGAAGCCCATTTCATACAGCACCAAACACACCATAGATGAATTTTCCCCCAGCACACTGTGCAGACCCCATCTGTGAATGTTTCTTCTCCCTTCCATGCTGAAGTGCCTTAAATTTGTGTAACAAGTAAAGCCATGCATCTTCTCCTGACAGGCTGTTACCTCTGCTGTAACAGACCCATATGGGCTGCTCCAGCAGATTTCCTTACAGCAGCTGCTCATGCTTAAACACAGGACCCCACACAGCTAACATGGCCTGGCTAAAACCTAACTCCTCAAATACAAGGTCTTCTGTAAGATTACAAATATAATGAAAGATGCTGAGTTTTGTGCTGTTGATTTCAGACTGTTTCTGTAGCTTTATCAAAATAATACTCCATGAGAGCGCCCAAACCAACTATTCAAAACCTGCCATGGTCTTCTATTCAAAATGCTCTCCTTCATTCACCTAGGGGAGTAAGCATCATCTAGGAAAAAGAGACATCACCTTTACCTGCCTTTATGTCAACAGACAGATATATAGGATGGTCTTCTCTGTCTGTAGAGAAAAATCAGAAAACCCACTTTCTTATTTCTCACTTTTGCCTAGTAATTTTATTGTGATAGGGTAAAGGATTCAGAAAAGTGTTCATTTGTTCTTTTTGCTTTGTAATGATAAAAAAAAGAAATCAAAATAAGTATTCAGCTGGACTAAGAAAGAATTCACTTGCTTTCTTAACATCTCAAGCTTCATTAACTTTCTGTCCTTTCAGGAGTCTAAGAATGGCTACAGATGCACATAAAAGCAATCAGTCCTGGTAAACAGAATTGCAAATGTTATTCTTGTTTTTCAGGTTCAGAATACAGGTTCTCTGTTTAGCACTCAGAGATTGTCAGGTACTGCAATAAATAAATTCATAAGAAATGACGCCTCTAATTTGCAAAATACAAAGCAAATCTTTATGTCAAACAGAGGAAATGTAGATTTGTACAGAAAATTCTGTGGTTCTGCTGAGAGAATAAGCAGTACAGAAACAGGCTTCAAGTTTGTTTTTATTGGGTGTAAATGTATGTACTAGCCATTGAACTTCTGCTGCTGAAAAAGACGTCAAAAAACACAAACATAAAATGGAAAAGTAGCATGTGCATTTCTATAATGTATTGCAATGTGAAATAAGGAACAGAATAGCCAGTTTCTGTTTCTTTGTTTGTTTGTTTAGTTGCTTGAGTCTTGTGGTAAGGGTCCTGCAACATATATTTACTACTAGTAGAATCAGGAAACAAGGCCAGCATGTATTCCATACACATGTATAAAAATATAAAATAATAAAAAACCCACCAACCTAGGAATGAAACAGCATTGAAATAAAACATAAACCTTCACCTGAAATCTCAAGAGCATCAAAAGATACTAGAAATTAATATAGAGTGCCATATAAAGAACTACTAAAAAGAAGTAGATTGCATAATACAAAGAGAATGAAAAGAAAGAAAACTTAGAACTGTAGAAGAGAATAGGTAGGGTAAATGGGTTACTTAGATGCTTCCACCACATATACTCTCAGAGCATAAAGATATATAAGAGGTGTGAAAATGAAAGAAAACATGTATCCTATTAAGGATCCATTTCATTCTCTCCTCTTCATAAGAACAATTTTTTCCAGGAGAGAAAAAGTCCTATGATATTTCACATGCTCTTTCATAGCCAGTTTTTTCATACTTCATTTCAGTTCTGCCCATCCACACACCTACACATCACCATTAGCTCCATGACTAATGAAAAATTTAGCAATGAAAGGGCTGCCTACTGCTTCTGATCTGAAATCTCTTTCCGTTACATACAATACTAACAACACAAGGAACCCTTTCATCCAGCTCTGCAGAGCAGCATGATCAAATTATAGTTAGCTGGGGAACCAGCTATTTCATTGCTTACCCTGCTTCACATACCTCTCAACCTAACACTCCTTAGGTGGGTATGTCCAGTCTTTTTAAAGAACCCCAAAAGAAAACTTATGTCTGTATTTTAAACAGTCTTATACAGTTATCATACTCACACTGTGATAGGACATTAGTCTCCCCCCAGCAGCATGTTGGAGACTAGAAGCATTTTTATATTTTGGGACAGTATTTTGCTATACATGGTCTTGATTCAAAAATAATCAAGCTGCTTCAACCCAGACTGACAAGATTCTTCTTTGCTTAGAAACCAGAAAAAGAAAATTACAACTCAAGAGCTAATGAGTCACAAAATCATTACATGAAATCAGGCTCTAAAGCAGAAAACATTTTGCAGCCTCAGTATCACTGTTGCCCATGCAGGAGTACAAGTTAGTAAAAACAAAATTATAAGGCAGAAAAGTGGGAAAAGCAAGACAGGCTGTTTTGAACCTAGACATCTGTAACAGCACCAACAAGTATTGCTTGTAGATCTTCTCAGCTGGAAAAAGAGGAAATGGAACTGTAACAGATTTTCTCCTTCAAAATCTATTCATGTATCATTATGGAGGCTTTCCATGAGCAGCTTTAGTTTGTTTCAGCATGAAGGTATCAAATACAGTATGAATGAAGGGAATGTTTAGACAGAAGCAGTAGCATAAACTCAAAAAAGAATTTTGGTAGCTATTGTGGGGTGGAGGCTGAAATGCAAATCTAATGCATTTCCTGTTATCACTGTTCTGTGGGATTTATGCAAAAGTGGCAGACTCCTACATATGGGCTACTTTTAATAATATAATTCAAGGCCAGAATAGTATCTTTCACTCAAAAACACAGTAAGTTGAGTTGCTTCATTCTGCTGTTTCTATATTCCATTAGTTTATTTTACCAATGCTCAAACAACGGAACATATTTGCAGTGCTAAGATAACCCTTAGGTGATCTCTGGCATCATGCTGGAAGATTGCCAGCAAAGCAAGCTTCTGCAAAACAGACAAACAAGAAAGTACTGAATTTTCATTCCCTGGCTGAAAGAAAAAATTTCAGACATGACAATACAAATCAAAAAGTATCTCAATCTTTTCACAGAAGGTTATATGATGTAGTAATGATATAAGGAGTGTTGAAAGGGAACTGAATAAATGACATTTATTTTGAAGTTAAAAGAAAATGAAACAATTGGTATTCCCACTTCAAGCACCTCAAGCTAACATTATCTTTTAAAATCCTAAAGCCCTGCCACACAGTTATAGCGCTGCAAGATTTTATAACTCAATCAAGACCCTTCTGTTCTCTCATTGAAACAAGAAAGGAAAATGGAACTCTGTAGGTGATGCAGACACGAAAAGTTCAAGAGGGCCATCAGCAAAGTGCTAGTAGTTCCTAAAATTTCCCTTACACATTTCTCTTCAGCTTGCAGAGTATACTCATAGAAAGATTCTCATTAAGCTTAATTATGCCGACGACTCAGCCTGCACGTGGAAGGGAAACATTTTAAGCAGGGTCCATTCAGGCAGCAAACTTCCCTTACTTCAGTTGTTCAGGGAATATTTTCAATCTAAGATACCACTGTGACATCAGCCTAGATAGGAAGTACAATCATGAGGAAGGACACATAATACTCCTTGTTTATGTACTAAAGGGAGAAGCTGCACTGCGGCTAAGTGTTAGATAGCCCAGTACCTCACAAGAAATGTGTATTTATCCATTTGTCGAGACAAATCTACAATGACACAGGCACATTTTTTCAGCTCCGAAACAGCTGAGTGCTTCTATCCCAACCAGAAGTCCTTTTAATGATCTGGACACATTAAGTAATTTAATATCAAGGACTTCTGAAGATTTTTTCAGAGTGAAAAACTCCAAAAGAATTATAGTGTTACAAAGATTCCTGAAATATTAAAAGTTGCTTTGTTCAGGGATAGTATTTCCTTACTTCTGGGTGTGACAGTTCCTAAGAAAGGAATACCATGGATCATAAATTCCATATGAGGCTATAAAAATATATCAATGGAGGAAATTTTAAATTTTGCATGAAATTTCTTGTTCCATTACAAAAACTTTCATGACTTTATTTCAAATTATAAGAATCTTTAATCATACAGATTAAAGGGCATAAAGGTGTGTCAAATACCAGAGTTTGCTTCAGGTAATGACACTTCTCTTGTGCTTCAAATATTTGACTGTTTTGGATCATTTTCAAGGACAGCAATTACCACTTTAATTCAGTTACTACTAGTAGTTCTATGAGTTCAGAAGGGCCCAAATTACTATCAGAAAATATCCTCCATCTTATTTTTGACTTTTTCTGACAACCAGATTTAATGACTTTCACTTTATTTATATGACTACAAATATAGAGCTCCTTTAAAAATTCTGTCTCAGTGAAAAGTTATCTGCATGTCAACCTATCAGTCTTTCAAACTATTTCATGAATTCTGTTGCAGAGGTGTCCAATAAGCACAGAATTTCTGTATTCCTTTACTGAAAACAGAGATTTCTCAAGTAACTGATTTCTTCTCTGGTTTTAGATCTTAGATTGATCTTTTAAAAGAATGTTGTTGCACAGATTTTCCCAGTTTGCATTGTCACAAATCAAATCCATTGTTAGTCATGTCTTAGCAACCTCTAATCCCTTTTACTTTTTATTTTTGTGCTTTTCCATATTACTGAGTTCTGTTTTGAGTATTGTAACCTAAGGTCTTGGGTGCCACGTGTCTACAGCAGTTTTCAGATGATGTAGCCAGTACTATATGAGTGATCAAATACATTGCAAGAGGAGTATCTCTATTCATTAAGAACCCCTGTAAGCCATTTATATTTATATTATATAACCCCTGTTACATTTATATTCAAGAAGCACCAGCACCAAAACGGCTACTGCAGAATAGCAAGTGATGTAAACACCTTCTTTACCTCAGAACCAGGTCTTCACTGAGATGAAATATTCCCTTCACTTTCACAACTCTAAGGAGCTGAGCTCTATTCTAGGCATGCCATATGAAAAGAACACTGCCTGCCATAAAAGCCCAACTTTTCCTGCTCTCACCATCTATCTTCCATGGGTCTTTCTCATCAGTTTCTGTGAACCAAGAAAGGTCAACATAGTATCTGGGAAAGCAACTCTTACAAATTTATTACAAGTAGATAGTACTAACAAAAGAAATGCTTACTCATACTCAGCTTTTCTGCTGAAATTCTTAGGAATAAGAAACAGACATACAAGTGAGAGAACAGCACTATAATTTGTGCAACTTATACAATGACTTGGGGATCGAGCAGACACAAAGACTGATGTTAAGTCTGAGCATCACCAGGATGCACTTCTAGCAGAGAAACAAAAGCCTCTGCTCTCCCATTAACTGAGGATGTAAAGGACAGAGAGAAAAGTTTAAGGAAATGGCATGAACAGATCGTATAATAATTTCTGTCATTCTTACCTGTTCAATGGCAATACAAACACAGTTAGATCTTGAAAGCAGTGAATAATAAATAGACTTGAGAAAATAAATGGCAAAAGCATAAAGAATACTCTGGAAAAAAAAAAAGACAAGAAATATATTATAGCTGCTGAATTTGAAGTAAAAATAAAAAGTACACAAAATTATTTAGTCCAGATTCTTTTTTCTATGATGAAAATTTTTTGTCAGCTATTTTTTAAAAAATATTGTGATTGTGAAGTAGGAACCCATAAAAAGAGAGGAAGAAAACAAGAAATATGGGAAATGAAGACTGGAGAACCTGTGAGCAAGTTGTGGGAAACTCCTCTGTCTCTCCTGGAGGACTGGAAGACAAGGCTGCTTTCCTGCTCCCTTTCATTTAGTTTGGCAGCACACAAGTATGTCTGGTGTGACTGGGGTGGTCTAGGGTCCTATCATCAGCATCTGCCCACCTGACACATCTACTATTCAAAGGTCATTTCAGCCTCTCAAACAGGAAGATTGAGGTGCTCTAAGTGGGAGTATATGTCATTCTCTTTTTCCTGTGTGTTTTATTTTTTCCTGTCCCTTGGCTACCAACCAGGAGTGACATTTTCCTGTTGCAGTCACCCAACACGAATGCATATCACAGTGGCTCACATCACTACTCATGATAGACCACAAACCCATCTTCCTGGCCACACAGGTCAGCAAAGACAATTTGCATACAGAATCAGAGTGTCAAAAGCAGCTAACCTCTACTGAACTACCACCTCCATGTGATTTTTACCTAGTTTTTCCTTTAGAAATAGAACAAGTCACTCACTACATAAGAAAACTTGACTATCCTGAATTCAAAGGCATTGTGTGTGAAAACAGAGAACTCTTGCTCACTATCAAATTCTTCTACAGTGTACAATTGAAATTTTTACAACTCTAAGGTTCTCAGTTAAATTGTTTCAGCTGTTCATCTTAAGAGCCACCCACTCAGGAGTAAAATTGACTACTACAAAAATAAAATCCTGACAGGAAATTAATGAAATTCGTAACTCCCAGCACAAGACTAGTGCTTAATTTTCAAGAGTAGCTTTTTTTTTTCATTTACTACTTTACTCTTCCTCCATTAAATAAATATTAATTAAGCTATTTATCTGCCCATAGCACAAGTCTGCTGTGCAGTATTCAGGTCTCCCTGCACTAATCAGGTCAGCAGATCTGAAGCTGTCCTGTACCACAAATGGAAAAAAATATGTTGAAAACTAACCTTTCTAGTGCTGACCAGATATAGCAAAATAGTTGTGTCCCATAAGAAATGATCCCCATCAAACAGCTGAATCTGTGTACAAAATGTTTTGCCATGCTAAATCCTTATTGGGGTAAAATAATTGTTACAAAAAAACCAAAGGAAGGATTTATTCCAAAGCCTGCTAGTGATACTTACAAAGAGCCTTTATGAGTCAGAATGCAAAGTTTGTTCCATGGTGGCTTAATTTGCCAGCCAAGAGGTGCTCTCAAGCTCTGCTAATGAAAAGATTGAAATGGAGCTTTGGGAATCAGGCTGAGCCTATTTCTCAGAAGCTGAGAAAATTTAGTCGAGTTGCCAGACCGACTTTGAAATCTTTCTTCCAAAATACAGTTAGTATTTTGTTTGACCCTTTGCTGCTCCAGCAGAGTGAAATCTCAGCACAATGCAAGGCAAATTAGACATGCAAATGCCTGTTAATAAGACAGACAGGTAGGTGTGTCTCTTTCACAGTTCAGGAAAATTACCATGGTTTCCGAGGGCCTTATGGACTTCAGAAGCCTACTGCTGAAAATATCATTTCGTAGTTATTTAAAGGTTAGATGACAAATCAGTGAGACAGTTGGCTGTATGAAGAATATTTTTCTTTCAAGCAGATGTCTTCTAATGCAATGATTTTTTTTGTCTAATATAATTTTTTTATTTGCTTTGTTTAGACAGTTAAAAATATCAAACATCTCTCCTCTTACTTGCTGTCACATGTAATTGTCCTTCAAAACACTCCTAATGTATGCATTAAATTACACTTCCTCCTCTTCATAATTCATGACTGCCAGTTGTGATGTCTTCCTTAGAGGGCCCTTTGTGTCCTCAACAGTGCAAAATGAGTCAAATTGGCAGTAGCAGTTCTAATAACATAACCTACAGGGGAATATATGCAAAACAGATATGTACCTATAGTTATGCTTAGTTGGTAGAATCACAGGCTGGTTGAAGTTGGAAGGGATCTGTGGGGGGCACCTGATCCATCACCCTGCTCATTGAGGGCCTTCTAGAGCTGGTTGCCCAGGACCATCTCCAGATGGCTTTTGAATATCTCCAAGGATGGGGACTACACAACCCCTCTGGGCAGCCTGTGCCAGTGCTCAGTCATCCTCACAGAAAAGAAGTGTTTCCTGATGTTCAGAGGGAACCTGCCGTGTTTCAGTTGGCTTCAGAAATCACCAGAAATCAGTGAAAAAAACTCTGTTTAACCTCTTTACATCCTTCATTGTGAACAGTTTCCCCTAAATCGCCTTTTCTTCAGGCTGAACAGCCTCAACCTTTCCCTTGCAGGAGAGATACTCCAGTCCTTTAATCATAGTGACCCTTCACTGGACTGTCCCCAGTATGTCCATACCTCTTTCCTACTGGGAAGCCCAGAACTGGACACAACACTACAATCTGTGTCCTCACCGTTGCTGAGTAGAGGAGAAATGTATCCACATCAAACATTTACCATCATTTTCTGAAGGTGTTTTGCTACTTCCACGTCTCAGGACCAGCATTTCCAAATTTCTTCTTCCATTAATGTACTAGATATCCGAACAGCAATTAATTTAATAAAACAATCTGCGTGGTATATTCAGCTATTCCATGCAACTGTGTATGTACACATCTATGTTTCCTACCAGAAAGAGATATTCAGAAGGCCCCAGTTAAGTTACCTTTAGTGTTGTTTTATGCAGAGTGTCAGCTTGCTCTGTGTTACCATAGTTTTTGTTAAATAATTCAATGCTGTACTTTTCACCCTCTGAACTTTCATTTACGCTATTGGGTTTTCATCTGACAGACAGCTATGGTCCTTGTAAATCTCTTCCTATATGGAGAAGTAATTTTATTTTCTTACCCAGTGGTCATGCCAACCATGCATATAATTTCCCTTGTCTCCTCTCTCCTTCTCCAGAGACATTTTTCTTGACATGTACCTCTCGGATTTCCTAATTTCAGAGAAGATTCATGCCAGTAACTACTTAAATCATCTGCAAATAAATCCATTCTCCTGCACCTGTTTCTATTTAACCATGCTTCTTGAACTTCAAGGAATGGTCTTCAAGAGAACTGCAAGATTTTTTTTCTGTTAATCTGTAGAATCATGTACTAACTTGAATTTGAATATCTTTTCTTTCTCACTTGCATTACTCCTCGTAATTCTTGGACACAATTTTAAAAGGGTAGCAAAATTAACATGTAAAAAATGAGTAAAATAGCATATTTCTTCTGTAAAACAAAAGCTCAATACTTTCCTCAAACAATGACCAAACCTGTGATCTTTATGCAATTCTCAGAATGAAAGTGATCTGAAAAACAAACAGCACAGGGGCTGTTTTTCTTTAGGAATCGTTGTCAAGCATCTATGTCATTTAATAAATGCCCAGGAAAATGGTCATATGTACTTGAATGTAACCATCCTCGAATGATGAGTCAGGGTTTCAAGAGCTTCCTGCCATTTCCAAACATCTAAGCTGACAGGTTCATCTAGAGCCCTCAAAAATGCTTTACTGGTTCTTATCACATTTGGAACAAAAAGATAAAATTTCATTGGCAATTTGTCAGTAAATATAGAAATGGGTAAAACTGGATTTTTATATATTTCAGAATACAGCTGTTAATATTTACTTTTTAAATACATACTGCTTCAACCTCTCAGTGGTGAACTGATATTCTTTATTACCTCAGTTTTATATGTGATAAATGTCTGATGGAACACAAAATTTGGATTTCAAGAGAAGATGATCGTACTAGCAATTTTTTCAGGTCCTTCCAAGTATACAGAATCACAGACTCACAGAATGAACTAGGCTGGAAAAGACCTTTAAGATCATCCAGTCCAACCTATGACCTAACACCTCCTCATCAATTAAACCATGGCACCGAGTGCCACGTCCAGTCTTTTTTTAAACACCTCCAGGGACGGTGACTCCACCACTTCCCTGGGCAGATGATTCCAGCACACAATCACTCTTTCAGTGAAGGATTTCTTTCTAACATCTAACCCAAATTTCCCTTGGCACAGCTTAAGACTGTGTCCTCTCATTTGGTCAGTTGTTGCCTGTGAGAAGAGACCAATCCCCACCCAACTAAAACCACCCTTCAGGAAGGTGTAGAGAGTGATAGGGTCACCCCTGAGTCTCCTTTTTTCCAGGCTAAACAACCCCAGCTCCCTCAGCTGTTCCTCATAGGGCTTTGTTCCAAGCCCTTCACCAGCCTTGTTGCCCTCTTCTGGACACATTCAAGCATCTCCATCAACACCCTTCCTAAACGAGGAGTCCAGAACTGGACACGGTATTCAAGGACTCATCCTCTTATCAGAAAATTCCCTCTTATCAGAACATTTCTATTCAGATGTTTGTTACTTTTCTTTGATTATATTAATAAAATAACTTGGAAAAAACCCACTTCCTTTCAATGTTATGATAAATTCTGCCAGGAAATGATCAGGCAGGATCTGAATGTTAAATAGAGGCAGCATACAGTGGTTTTATATTACTACTTCCTTTACTTTTAAAAATTAAATACTTTGATAATAGAACAGTTCAATGAAGCATTCATCTGAAATACAATATATTAAAACCACCAGAATAATTAATACAGCTACTTGTTATGAGGATATAAAGGAAATAGAACCAATGAGGAGATGATGTTTTGCTCCTTCATAACAAGAACCGAATTGCCAGTCAGGACTTAGAAGGACCTAAGTGCAGAATACAGAAAAGGTGAAGCTACCAAATGTCCAGAACTGACAACAAAAGGAAAAGCAGTAACTTTTTCCTGAAATTAAGTCATATTGAAAGCTAAGGAAAAGTTAGTAAGCAGTAAAAATGAAATACAGTATTAGTTTTAATAAATTAAATGTGTGGTAAAATAGTCTCATATATTTTTCATTTATTTCTGTAACTAACAGATGATACAAAAAGTAGTTACCATAGGGGATGAACTACTTTTTATATTAAAATACTGTAGAGTGTAGGAGTACAGGAATGATGTGACAGCAGGGACATTGAAAGTTTGGGCAGAGGATGACGCTGGTGGCCCCAGGGCTATAAAACTCTCCAGCAGTCAGCTACTGGTTATTGAATGAATATAACCTTGAGAGCTGTGCAAAACCTGCATTAAGCTTCACAAAACTCAGGTATATCCAGCATGTGTAGACCACAACATATACTGCAAACCCAGATGTGATGCCACATTGCAGATTAATGAAGAAAAAGCAAGGTGTTGCCAACACATGGAAATGAGCCCTGGAGTGAGAAAAAAGCCATTAACATCAGTATCATGGTCATCCTATGAAAAGACCTGGGATGCTGGTACCTTGCTGATAAAAGTGTCAAGACTTCAGTTAGATGAACATTTAAGGTCTTCTTGACTTCACCCTTCAGGTCCTCCCCTTTTTTTCCACAAAAATATTAGGAGTGTAATAAGATGGTCGGACTTTCGGCACCTATTCAGTAAATCAGATGCAATGAATTGGAATCAGATTCAGATAGTTTGGGTTTGCAAAGGGGTGAATGACTGGAAGAAAGAAAAATTGCAGCCATGCACGATCACATGTTAAAAGGAAGAAAAGTAATAACTTTTATTACTTATATACATATATTTCAAAGAATTTTTATAATATCCCTATATTATGGGAGAAGACATTGATATATAGTGTATCAAAGAAAAAAGTACCCTTTTTTTCAAGATCTGGAGAATAGAAGAACATCAGGCCTAAAAACAACATTCAAAACTAAGATACAAATGATGGAACAGTCTATAAGAAAGGAAGAGGTGATAATATAATTCATGTCATTTTCCTGACAGTCAGACTCACGGACTGCTCTGCCAATCACCAAGAATAGCAACAGTCACCTAGCAAGGAGAAATGATTACAGGCAGAGAAAGATAAGGACAGAGAGTTTGTTCCTTTGCTGGGATTCCTGACTCAAATGCTGAATAGTTATGTTAACTTATCACTGCAGTTCACATATTTCAACTGCAATGCATAAATTATGTTGTGTGTTACTGAAAAATAAATGGCATTTTCTTTGAAGTTAGCTATTCTGGACACAATAAGGTAAATTATGGTTTAATAATTGATGTCTTTGTTGCTGCCTTTTCTAATCCTGTAAGTGGTTAAAGGGAGCAGTGACTTAAATTTCTGATTTTGATTAATCTCTCTTGCCTGTGGAAAAGACATTATAGCATGAGAGAACACACACCAATTCAGGTAGCTGCTGTCACAAGCTGCATGTTAGAAGACATCATCCAGTGCTAAAAGGCTACAATCACCAAATAGCTTTAAAGGTGCATGTCAGTGTGCTATTGCCCAAGACTGTGAATACATGTATTGCTAACAGGCACTCCCAAGATAATTAGAGAAAGCCCCCCAAGCATTTCCTTGCAATTTTTGCTGTAACAGGTCATAAGGTACTTCTCTTTTTTTCTGTGGGAGGCATCAGAAATTACTCAGACACTTTCAGAATAAACCCTGAGTGATCTCTTTACTTCCAAAGATTCTTAAGTCTTTGCTCAACTTTTCCCCAAGCAATCCCACATTTGCAGAACCTTGTCAGAGTGCTGACAGGATGAAACACATAGCAGTTCACATAGACATTCCTTGTTTCCCATAAGCTATGCGAAGACAGCAGGATAATTCATGGTTTTTGATACATCCCAAAGTCTGACAGCCTGAAATGTTGCAGCAGTTGGCTAAGCTGAAGCTCCACTGTGTCTGGAGAGGACTAAAAGGAAAGGAAATAGTTCTTAAGAATTTGCTTCCATTGAAACATCCTCCACTATTGACCTTTCCTGCCATATTTTAAGTCTGTCTGCACCCAAAATTTTAAAAAATGCTTTTGGATTCATTCAGTGTTTCTTGATTCCTAAATATTTTTCAAGGAAAAAAGAAAGCCAATATGAGTAATCAGAAGATTGTAATCAAGTATGATCTATCATTGACACAGTGATGCCAACAGTCAAGACAACCAATGGAAACGAAGGCCCAAAGTTAGCTAATTTGTCTTGGTTCAGCTGTCTCATTCCTTTGCTAGTGATGTGCTGCAGCCCTCTGCAGTAGTGCTTTCTGGTAACCAGACAGCTGTGGTACCACACTGGATTGCTGAGAGACCAAGGATGGATCTTTACAGGAAGCCCTGAGAGGCTGCAGAGTCTTGCTACATTCAAATATTGCAGGAAAACTCAGAGCAGCTTGAATGTGACCCCTAGGCCTAACACCAAACAGTCCAAAGCAGAAAGCTGGTATTTATCATTTCTGAAATCTCTGGCCATCTGTTCTCTAAAGCTTTACAATAATTATATTCTGCCCAAATCTAAGCAACAAGGCCAGTTTTCTAGCTGACTTATAATCCCACTCCCTGAAATTACTACACTATATTAGGAAAGTTGTCTTTGTAAAAATGGAGCTGAGAACACTTTCTCTTTTAAATCGCTACATCTCAAATCTGGAATGTGCCCATCTTTGTTTATGTTGTTCGATAAGAATGAAACCAAACCCCTAATAAATATCATTTAATGCCTGAAGTTTCCTGATATTGTACTGCTAGAAATATTTAAATTCCAGTTTTTAGATAATTGAAGCTTGTCTTAAACAGACTTCACAACATTCATTTTGGTCTGAAGAAAACAATCATTTTTCTCTTTTTTGAATTCTCAGTGATGCAAAGCTAGAATGCCTTCCTGTGCCAGCCACAATTTGTTTTGTGGTTAGTGGAAAATGAAGTAATGCCTTTAAAATGCCTAACAGCTGGTGATGGAAGCTTCATCCAGGAAATTCTCAACGCTTGCAGTTTTGCTTTGCCCTGGAGTATTGATCATTTCTGTATTGAAATATTTATCAACCCACTGATGGGCAAAACACATTTTTGTTTTGCCTAGTCTCTTGGATTTCTTCAGTTCTTCTGTCCTTGTGGATGATAACCTAATCCATGAATAATAACATTAACCCTGAAAACTAATTAATGCAATTGATAAATTATGTCTCAAACAGTTCTTGCTATGCTCAGCATAAAGGCTAACTGTTCCTCTTCACTTGTCCACAATGCTGTTTTGTTTAGCAAGCCTGGAAAATAATGCCCGTTGTATTTTCTTTTGCTGCACTCCATGCAATTTGTATTTGTATGTGGGAACAGGAGAAGTAGCTTTGAATAATGCAAGTTCAAAAGCCCAGGAGTTCTCCACAGAGGCATTTCCCTACTCAGCTTTCCAGAGAATTAGCACAGCTCAGTATCTGGCAGCACTGCATCCTAAAAATATCCTTCATGGCTCACTGCAATTCATTTGTTGTACATGAAGATTCAGTTCTGGCATATATCACTGAAAGTAGTCTTAGACTTAATTTCTCAGAGGTTGAATTCCATAAAAATACAGTTAAAGAGCATTTTCTATGCTTAATATTAAGAATATCCCTTAGCTGTCACACAGCACAAAATTCACTTAAATACTCGATTGAATACATGGTAGTAGATTTATGGAAGTAAACAGCCTTTAGCTTTTATCAGAAATACCAACACAGACATTAAGAACAGTAGCATGGGGTCCCCTAGGTGTATCAAACACGGTATTTTAACTGAAGTGCAGGAAGCAAGGAATAATAGCATGACTATGAAAGGAACTAGAGGGAGGGAATCAAACTTTCTTATCGGTCTCTAGAGAGACTACCATAGAGGGTCAAGAATCAATCAGGTTGAAAAAGACCTTTAAGATTATTGAGTCAAACCATAAATCTGGATAGTGTTTATATGGGACTTTGTTGGCTGAGTAATCTGGATCCTGGGGTCTTGACTAGCTTTATCATTCTCCCTTGACTTAACTTGCTCCAATCTGTCAAATCAGCACAGGCACATGCAATTGCTCCATCAGGAAACAAGAACAGGCTGTCTTCTCCTGAAAAATTGCCTGGTCTTCACATGACTTGGTTGCTCACATGTAAATTGAAGAAACGGCACGAATCTTCCTATTGAAGGCTGGACAAGTTCAACGACGTCTCAGATCAATCAAGTGCAGGATAGGGATTGGAAGCCCAAACCCTGTACCCAACAAAGTTCCGGTCATCTTTCCAGCAAAGCAAATACTGAAAGATCTACCCTGCCAGCAGGCTGCACTTCCCCATATAGCCCAGATAGAAGGTGTCAGAGCCCTGTCAGGACTGCTGTCTCTCATTGCATGGCAGAGTTCCCCACAAGCAGGAACACTCACCTTCAGCGTGACCATGGAGTTCAGGCAGCTGTACAGGTATCCTATGCTCTCCTTTCTTTGGTTTTTTGCCTAAACTGGTTGAGCTTAAATCCAGCTCTACTTCTACACTGTTGGCCTGGAAGATGAGCAGGGTGTCTGGGGAAGAGCTTCTCCTTCGACGTCTACACAGAATGAAAGTGTAAAGCACACATAATTGATGGGTGATGGTGTTGCAAGGTCTGGATATAGAGAGGAAGATCTTTTCAGCTGCACACCTTATATTTCTAGTCCTGCACCAGAAGAACAACGTGAATCAAGATCCTGAAATCCTCTGCACTTCTTAAATGGTTACCTGTTCATAATACTCCTGTTCCCTTGGAAATATCCCAGAGTACAGGCAAGTTCAGCAGTTTTTACATAAAAACAGTTTTGAAATCCTTCACAACCTAGGAAAACAGACCCAGCTTTTCTTTTGCATGGATACACAGGTATGTCTGGAGGGGAAAAAAGAAAATGGACTTTGAAACTTTCACTGGCCCATCTATGAGACAAAGTTTCCCTTGCTGCCAGAGAACTCAAGTTCAAAATAGTCTGCTTAGTTTCACTTCAGAAGGAAAAAAAATTAGTTAACTGCAAAATTGCACCCTTTGCAGGGAGAGAGCAAAAGAAAAAAATGACAAGTCAAGCAAATTCCCATCCCACAGTCTGTTGGTATCAGTGCCCTTCTCTTGCTGTTGTCCTTGCTGAGTTTCTGAGCTGTTCAGTGTTCCAATACCCAGTTCTCCCCATTTGAAATCCACTGACATTGTCTCGGTGATGCATAATCAAGTCAAAGCCTGACTGCCCACGCAGGTTTCACACACAGCACTGGAGAACGTGACACAGAAACGTTCAAGCTTATGGAGTCCTCTTGGTTTCAGCAAAGCTAATTTAGTTCAGTCTTTATAATGACAGACAATGCACAGGTCTCATGCTCTATTCTGGTTAGTAACTCAGGGTAGTGGTGAAAATCAGGGGACATTCCCTAGCTGGCACGGCCAAACTGGATCTGGAGACAGGAGGTAAAGTTGCTGGACCCAAACTTATTCTGACCACCCAGACTGATCAAGTCATTCTATCTCTCCTAGCATGTAAAATATCATCAAGTGATAAAAAGAGCAGCTATCAAGACAATAGGAGGAACTGTAGTGATAGGCCTTAGCATTAACACTATTAATAATAGTACTTGGCTGGTCCAGGATTCTTGTAGCTGCATGTCATTGTATATGGGACCTTACCTCGACATGATTTCAGTCATGCACCTCCAGTACTCACTAGCAGGTACCAGAAGATTCTGTGGGTGTATCTAGAGGAGAGGATCCTGGATAGGAAAACTAAGTGTATTACACTGGTGAAGGTGAGTGAAATGCAGGAAAGGTGCTGGACAAGAGCAGGATTTGAAAGGCTTGCTCTCAGTATATGAAATTTTCCCATGTAAAGAAAGGTGACAATTAAGATCAATAGTCCTGCCCTTCCTCAGACTAATTCTTCTGAGGACTGTGAGGATCCACTCCCCTACCACACAATCAGTGCTGTACCAGTGCTGATTTTTTAGCTAGTTTTATTACCTTCATGGCTAGACCTGCAGTAGACTCAGCTACCTTAGCATAATATAATATGCAATCAGCCCCTTAGTGCAGATCCTCAATGCATCTAGGGCAATTCAATACATGAAGTGCATATACAGGAGGGCATTGTACAAAAAAAAATAAAATTACTGAAATCAAAGGACAAACCTGGACTCAGAAAAACTAAGCTGAGTAGAATCAAGCCAGGACATGTTTTTTCTCTGATGATTTCCCTCCTTCACCCTACCATCTCACTCTCTGGTAAAGCAGAAGACCTTGGTTGGGGATACTCTTACATTCCTGTGCCTCTGCAGGGAACAGATCACAAGGTAAAATCCTAAGCTGGCCACTATGTCCACATCCTCACATCAACTATCAGGAGCAAGCTGGCAACTATCCAGCAGTCACTATGCTCAGAGCCACTGCCTCCAAGGGCTGCTTGTCAAGCACAATTAACTATATGTTCTCGAAGGGAATTTCCTTGGCTAGGCAAAGCCATGCAAGAAAAGGTGGCTTCTTATGCCAGTGCAGAGAGATGGGACCATCAAACAGAGCTTCAGCACAAAGAACTTACAGGCTCATTGCAGCACTGACTAGGTGAGATAGTCTAGACCATCAGGGCAGGCACTAAAGAAGACCTGGAGAAAAACTGGAGGTTCATTGTTTGATGACAGCTGCTGATGTGACAAGAATGTTGCTAAGGTGAGCCTTGATCATCAGTGTCTGTGGAGAAACCAGGGCAGAAGACCCCTATGACCTGGTGTTAATCCCAACAGTACTGTCTATTTCTTCAAATAGTTTTTCTTTTAAAAGTTAGATAACAAGGTTTGACAGTGCTGCAGTCATTACAGTGAAAAAAAATTAAGAATTTGGTCTCTGGCATGGAACAGAACATGGGTCAACTTGAAAGCAAAGTTGATGGCTTTGAATGTGAATGGAGAGCAAATTTACAAGAATGGTGTCATCTGAAGGCTATGAGCAGATGAACAACAGTATGGTTGGATAATATTGTTAGTTAGTATAGAATCATAGAATTATAGAACAGTAGGGGTTGGAAGAGACCCTTATCTCATCTGGTTCCACCCCACCCACCCCCCTGGCATGGGCAGGGACACCTCACACTGGATCAGGTTGCTCAAAGCCCCATCCAGGCCTTGAAGACTCCCAGGGATGGGGCAGCCACAGCTTTTCTGGGCAACCAGTGCCAGTGGCTCACCACCTTCACAGTAAAGAAATTCTTCCTTATATCTACTCTAACCTTGCCCTCTTTCAGGTTGAAGCCATTCTCCCTTGTTCTACCACGATATGCCCTTGCATAAAATCCCTCTCCAAGGCTGCAATATACTGCCAAGAGGAAGTATTCTTCTGAATATTAAAAATAAGTTCTCAAAAAAATTAGTCAAGAACCCTAAATCTGTACATGCTTTCCTGAAGGCCTTCCAAGAAGAAAATATTGTATATGTCATTTAATTAGATTCTGAACTGCTCAGACACATGTTCTCCCACTAATTAACTGCAATGACAGCAAAGATAGAGTATGCCCGGATGTTTGCAGGGCTAGTCTTGCAGACTCTCCAGCTCAGGAACTAAGACTTCAAACTGCCTCTAGACAAACAAGTTTACTGGGACTACTCACAGTCGTATCAGCATCCATATGCATCTAAAACCCACACAGGTCCTGAAGTTGTTTTTGCCTCTGGGATGGAAATATAGCAAATAGAGTAACTTGGCAAGTGAGCACGACTGCATTGCAGTGAGCAAGGAGATCACAATGTCACAGATCAGCTCCAAAGTGATGCTGATTGGAAGTGCAGAGATAGCCAGCAAACTACTTCTTAGACCAAGGCAACTTAACCATATTTCCCCTTGTTTCTCTTGAACTGAAGACAAGTTGTATTCTCAACAGGAATAATCAATAGCCTGACATTCTGGTCCCCAGATGTATTTAAGTAGAATCATAAAATCATAGAATAAGCTGAGTTGGAATGGACCTCTCAGGACCATCAAGTTCAACTCCTGGCCCTGCACAGGACACCCCAAGAGTCACACATGTACCCCAGAGTGTTGTCTAAACACTTCTTGAACTCTGTCAGGCTTGGTGCTGTGACCACAGCCCTGGGGAGCCTGTTCCACTCCCCAACCACTCTCCAGGTGAAAAACTTTTTCCTGATACCCAACCTAAACCTCCCCTGACTCATACAGCTAAACAGACATCATCTTTAGAAGCAGCTTGCTTTTCTACACTTCCCAATTAAAATGTGAAAATGCACTCTAGATCCCAAAAGGGCTTCTTAATCATATTTTAATTTTTATGACTTCAAAAAGGTACTTACAGAGTATACTAAAATCAGTGTTAATTACAATAACTCCTTGCAATCAAGGTCCCACCCATTTTCATAGGCATATCAGAATGTCACTGATCTCCCATGAAAATTAACATAGGACTAAGTTTCAGAAAATACAAGACAGATATGATATATGATAGATAACATCTATGATACATAATGTTATCTGTTGCACTGTTCACGCTCCCCAATTAATTAGCTGTGGCAATTTTCTTCAAGTGTGGTTTGTCCTTTCACTTCCTTTTTTTTCTTATGTCTCCATAGTTGACTATGCACCTTCTGGTAACTATCACTATTAGTTCATCACTGATAATTCTAAAACTTTTTAAAATTACATGTTCTGCAGTTTTACATTTTTTAAAGGTAAGTATCTATTTCACCACCACATACTCTTTCTCTGTAATTCGATATATAGGGAGGTTTTGATGGAAACAGTGAAAAACCCAGTGAAGCACAATCAGTAAACATATTTCTTTGGACAGGTCTACTCATTTGTTGGTTGGGTTTTTTTCCCACTCAAAAGCTTCTTGTTAAGAAATCACATTGATCCAAAAATTCTATCCAAAATATATATTAATAGACTGGACAAAGAGCACAGGTGGATAATTCATTATGCTGGTCTCTGAGGAGAGCAAATCAATGCTTTTGTTCAGTTGTTCAAATAACTAAAAACCCTGTGTAGATTCATTCATTATGGGCATGTTTTTACTACAGGTACAGTGCTTGCAGGTGAAGCCTTTACTGGCATTAAACTGAAGATGTCTCTGGTCTCACAAAGGGTAATTTGCACTTTTCTCAAAGGTCCTCAATACTGACAAAATCATAATCTGATTCTTAAAACAGATGAAATAAGTAAAGTCAGGGTAAAAATGGGATTCAAGTTTCAGATTTCATGTGTATCCAAAGGTAGTAACAGATTGAAGATCTGATTTATAACTGCTTTTAAACTGCTTCCCTGCCTAAAAGAAAGGGGGGACTGTGCCCACCAAGGCACAACCCACTTTCCCCAACAGCAAATGTAGGCCTCCCAGCAACAGGTTTGCTTTTCTTAGCTTTTGCAGTAATTATTTTTTAAGAGGCTACTCCACTTGCAGGATTCTACAGATTACAGGGGGAAACTCACTGGACAGAGCAGACCCTCCATCTGAATTTCAATGTAGCCCAAGGCAAATTTTGGCAATGCTTGACCTTGGTCTCCTTGTTGTCAACTTCAATTGAATCTTTAGCAAAACTGGAAAAAAAAAAAAAGGGCCAAATTGATTTCAGTGTTTGGAAAAAAAACAGTAATTGCACAATCTACAAAAAGTAATCCATTGCACAATATTAGAATGTAAAATGAGTCCTGTAGGGAAGTGCAGTTCTGTGGTACAGGATACTACAGTGGAAAAATACTGAACTATACATAGCTGTGCACCCAGGGTAGCTGTGCATCCTGCTCACCTGAAATATTATTTGAGATGACATGGCTCTCCTGGGACAAAAGGAACTGTACTTGTGAGAAAAGCATATAGTTCTCAGAAAGTACTAAATCACATTTCTTATGAGTAACCAGTGCAGCTCTTTGACCAATAAACAAGCTACTGTTAAACCATCTAATTTCTCAAATAGCAAGTTCTGCCACGGAAACTGCATGGAAAATAACCAATGGATTTTTTTTCTTTTTTTAATGGAGGGTTTCTTTCCCATTTTGATGCAAAATGCTACTCAAAAAGTAGATCTGAATGATGACAAAAATCCTCAGTCTTCTGAGCATTCACAACACTCCTGCAATCTTTGCTTTTAGTTGTTCTGAAGGGCAAGCCCAAGTAAAACACAAAGTAAAAATCAGAAAAGTCTTAATGCACGTTCTGAATCTGTCCTATGAGATGATCTAAGATACTGAAAGTTCTCTGTACTCAGAATATTCTCTGAAATAAACTGGAGTTTCATGGAATGTGTAAACATGCCCAAACTATTTTTAAATGTGGAACAACATCAAGTTGGTATAAGAACAGTGGAGCACTGCATTTAACAAAACAGGCATAAACTTGTTACAAGTGTATCATATAATAAAAATTATCTATTTTGTAACCCCACTGTGAAATAAAGTAGCTAGCAGCAAACCTTCCAATGTAAGCCTGGATGTGAAAAATCCTGCAGCAAACAGAAATTTCATGGGAATTGTGGATAGCAACCCAAATGTTAAGCATCCAAGATGAAATTTAGCCCTGACAAGACATTAAGTTCAATGACTAAAAGCCAGAATATGGCTAAAAAGCATGAAACAATGCTGTGTAACCCAAACACAGATTTAGCTGTGCCACCATGCCTATGGCCTCTTGCCACACACCTCTTTAGCCACCACAGAGCGAGCTTCCATGTCTCTTTGGGGTGGCTCTGGCACTGAAGGAAATACCTGCACCTAACACAGTATTCCAGATATGGGGCAGCAGCTCATTAAGAAACTCGACATGACCCAGCAATTTGTGTTTGTGGTCCAGAAGGCCAACCTTATCCTGGCCTGCAGCAAGAATGCAGACATGTTGGAGGGAGTCCAGAGGAGGGCCATGAAGATCACAGAGGTATGGAGCACCTCTCTCGTGAAGACAGTCTGAGGGAGTTGGGGTTCAGTCTGGAGAAAAGGAGGCTCCAGGGAGACCTTAGAGCACCTTCCAGGGCCTAAAGGAGCCAACAAGAGATCTGAAGAGGGACTATTTAGGAGGTCATGTTATATTAGGACAAGATAAGGGCTTCAAACTGAAAGGGGGAAGGTTAGATTTCTAATTAGATATTAGAAAAAATCTCTTCGCTATGAGGATAGTCAGACACTGGAAAAAGCTGCCCTGAAATGCAGATGCTCCATCCCTAGAAGTATTCAAAACTAGGGTGGATGGGGCTTTAAGCAACCTAGATGACACTCACCATCGCAGGGGGATGGAATTAGATAACTTTTAAGGTTCTTTACAACACAAAATCATTGCATGATTCTAAGAATTGTTGCATGCAAAGCTGTGCTATTCTGGCAGCCACTGAGTGCATTCAGACTGTTGCTGGGGTTTTCCACATTGCATTGCACTGTGCTGCCTAGAAATAATTTTCTGGCCCATGTAGCACCAATTCTTGAGGGAAGCCAAAGGGTCATAAAAGTCATGAGAGTAAGAGATCATACTCATTATCTCATCTAACCTCCTGAATGCCTCCACCATTGTATTTTCTTTAGAAGTTAGATCAAAGCAAGCCGTTTATAAAGACCTCTGATTTTTGTTAAGATTTCAAGCAATCACAAGTAATTGATCTCTATGTTATCCTAATTGCTAGAATAGCACAGCTTACTCAAGGTTGTGTTTGTTAAACTTCCAGTCATGGCATCACTTTATGTCGAAAGACTATAAATTTTAAAGGCTTTAAATCCCTCCAGTACTATGCCCCTTCCTACACACAGTGATTAATTTCCTTCTTATCCCTTTTCTTTGATAAACTCTGTTTACGGTCCTTCAACCTCACGTCAAAACTGATTTTCTATCTTAAAAAGCAAACATCACATCTGGACACAGTATTCCAGTCAGTTGTTTTATGGATGCTTGTCGTGGGATGATCTTGTATTCCCCATCGCCTGCTGGAAGGTTTTTTTGTGCCTTCGGACTGCAGCCGGGAGGACTCTTCACGGCGGCTCGCCTGACCTTGCAGCCGGAATGTTTACATACTTTTGCCCGGCTGGAGACTTTTTTCCCTCTGCTGGTAGCGGAGGNTACATCCACAAGAAAGATCATTTCCCTATTTGTGTTTGCCATTCTTCATTTATATATTCAAGGATTGCATTGTCCTTTTGGCGACATCCCAAAAAGAACTTACACTGAACGGGCTACATAAGAACATCCCTACCAAAAACAATCTCCAGTCCTGAAGTAACCATTGCATTCTTCATCACTCACTTGCAGCAGCATTAAAACACATTATTTTTTAAAATCTAACAATTGAATCCAGATATTCAGATAATTCTTACTAGTAATTTAGACAGTTATTAGAGAACCACAGAATAATTTATGTTTAGAAGAATCTGAAAAATATCCAATCTAACCTCTTGCTTAAAGCCAGGCTAGTGTCACAATAAGAACAGGTTGCCCAGATCCTTTCTCAGCCTCTCTGGACATCATATTGCATGGTTTACCCACTTTTGGGCAATTTTTTTATTTTAGATAATAAAATTTATATTATCTAAAGGCATAGCCATTGAAGCCTTTATGACTACATTTTAGGTCTTTGAAAAACATGCTAAATTTGGTTTAAAAATTTATCCATACAGGCACCTTCTTAGCAATAGCCTTGTTCACTGGCGCCTGCCCACTGACTACCTGTTAGAGCACTGTTAGTAACCCTGCTTATAGTCCATGTAGCAGATACAAAATCTGCTAACTCAGTCCAATTTCACTGGTTCAGTAAACAGCATGCAATATTGAATTAAAAGCTCCAATACAGCCCAAGGAAACAAGAAGAAGACAGAGTCAGACCAGTTGCTTCTCTCCAAAAAGATACATCTTCTAAGACAGCAGGCTGGCTGGTACTCATTTTTTTGACTGCTAACTTTTGCTATTAGTGTCCTCCATTTCTCCTGGGAGTTTGCAAAGCAAGAGCCACTGCCTCATTCCACCTCCTTTCTCCAGTTGTTAATTTCAGCTGTACAACTTCTGCAATTTTCCCAGTTCAGCTGCTTAAAGTGTTCCTCAGCTAGGTCTTTAACACTCTTGGGAACTAACTATACAGCTATACTGACTACAAAATGTTTAGCTTCAGCAAATGCTTTTCATCTTCCTCGAGTGCAGCTAATACTTCTGTTCAAGTCTCTTAACCAAGTGCCAATTAGTCCTTGAAGCACACAAAATGTGACCAGCAGTAGATAAAAGACAAACCCAGAAGGACCTTATTGCTTTCCACAGGCACCCTGCTCTTGGCCTTAATGCTGCATGTTTCTTGGTAGAGAAGTTATTGTTATGACAGCATTTTGCTTCAAAACGTCTGTTTGCAAGATAGGACTCCAAGAAAGCAAGTCTGAGTGTTACGAAGTCCTATATGGAAAGCAACTTGGTAGGCTAATTTACTTGGCATCTTGCTCTTAGTTTTATTTGAACACACTTCTATATCTTTAATAAAGGTTTTTTAAATGTCATAACTGTTTGAGTGTTGTCACATTAGGTTATTATAGCTCCAAATGTTTATTTCTTCTCCATTTGGAGCTATGAATCTAATATACAGTAACATGACTACTTAAGAGGAGCTATTATACTTTATGTCAACCCAGCTGCTATGCTAGTACATAAAATTTGCATAATAACAATCCTTATGTTAATTTTGATTTTAAAAACTGTTTTCCAGGAACTATTTCTCAACTTCCAATATTTTAGCGAATTTAAACATTTTCTTGCCAAGATAATCAAACAGGCTACTGTCTATTCTTAATTAGATAAATATGTGCTGAATTCAGTTTATCAGAAGTGGGTGGCTCATATACACATTACTTAAACTTCCCTAATTTTAAAACAGCAAAATGTATTTTCAATCTGCTCTGAAAACTTTCAGTGGCAATTTTTCCACAGCTTCCCTAATTATCTATACTAGTGCTTAAATACTCTTGCAACTTGAAAGATTTTATTCATGTGCAACCTTGAACTGCTGTACTTTCAAGTCCTCTGTGGCATGTGAAAAAATAGTGGGTTAGGAGAAAAATGCTACCTTTCCCTTTATCCCAGCATTCTTTAGGCAAACACAAGAGCACAGATGCTACACAGGGAAATAGTTAAAAAGGACACCATTCTTCAATCATTTATTTCTCTACACCATCGTCCACCAAAGAGAAGGCTGCAGAAACTCAGTGGGACTCTGCCACACTGTCACACCTTTCTTGGATGGCAGCTGGCCACGTTTCTTTCTCTTCTTGTGGACGACAAGGGTAGGAAAAACAGAAAGCTGACGACAAACGTCGCAGAACTCCAGTGTGAAACTCCACTTTCGTGGATGGTCTTTAACAGAGGCCTCTATATTCATTCACACTGACCTACAAGAGGTGGCCGCCACGTGTCTGTGACCAACCCCTCGCGGTGGAGAGCTGGTGTGTGTGCTGCACCGCACACAGCACTTAGAAAAGAGGTGATGGCCGGACTGATGAGGCCGATGCCTTGGTCCATCCAAAAGGGTGGCTACAAGATATGTCCCTTAATCCAAGGCCCTGCACAGTGCCAGGTATGGCCTCTCCCCGCTCCGCGCGCCGATTTTCCCTCCCTAAAAGCAGCCTGCGCAGCAGGGCCTCACCCAGGCACACCGCTNCGCGGCGCTGCGGAGCTCCCGCCCTCGCCCCTCTCTCTTCCTCCGCCGGCTGCTGCGGCATCCCCGGAGCGGCGGGACC